>ML368671.1:16886-152742 GCA_005239525.1 Nicotiana knightiana | reverse complement strand
AGCGGACGTGGCACCGCAGGTGCGTAAGTTGGCCAAGTGAGGGGATTTCCGCAGGTGCGGGTGGTCAACTTATGCACCTGCGGAAATCCCCTCACTTGGCCAACTTACGCACCTGCGGTGCCACGTCCGCTTCTGCGGAACCTCACATGCAGCTCCCCATCCGCATGTGCGAAAAACATCAGCAACAGAACATAGGAGTGACAAAAATCAATCCAAACTCCCCGTTAACCATCTGAAACCATCCCGAGCCCCTCGGGGCCCCAATCAAATGTACCAACACCTCATATATGATAATTCAAACTTAGTTGCACTCCCGAAACACTAAAAATAACATCAAAACACCAGAATCACATCAAACTCAAGCCTAAGAACTTTGAAATTTCTAAAATCCTCCATCGATGCCGAAACTACCCAAAACAACTCCGATTAACCTGAAATTTTGCAGACATATCCAAAATGACATTACGAACCTGTTCCCACTTTCGGAATTCCATTCCGACCCGATAGCCCATTTTCCACTACCGACTGGAAGTCACCAAAAACTAACTTTCGCCAATTAAAGCCTAATTCTACACCGGACATCACAAAACAATTCTGAACACACTCCTAAGTCCCAAATCACCTACCGAATCTATTCGAGAGATAAAATCCACATTTCGAGGTTGTTTCCCAATAAGTCAACTCTCGGTTGACTTTTCCCATTAAATAAGGCTATCTATAAAGACTAAGTTACTGCATTCTTATTTAACCATTCCGATTTCAAGCCTATCGACACTAACACATCAATAATAGAATAACCAATCCATGAGAAGTCGATGACAGTAATAAAAATGCAAGTTCTACGTAACGACAGACCAGGTCATTACATTCTCCCCTACTTAAACATATGTTCATCGTCGAACGTGCCTAGAGCTGTTCCAATACCACCAAAAATTGTTGTGTAACCTTCCATGCACATATTCGGAGGTGATACCATGTCACCCTACCCCATATACGTCCGATAACACAACATAACTGAAATTTCATTATCAAATTCTGACCCATAGACCTTAAAACCAAGTTTCCACTTCTGAATAATTTACCAGTTCAAATTTCCACGACTATAAGCTAAAATTGTCTGAACACATTGTATCAAACCATATCTGTAACCCAAGATGAAATCATATAATATACCGCGTGGCTCAACCTCTCATAGCGATAACTCCTAACCACAATAGTTGTTCAAACAACTCAATACCGGTACATACCCTATTATCAAACCATGCCTCGTTCTAACACTTACATATACTGCCGACGATGAAAGAAGCACGTATAAACCAGTAACTATTCGCCCTATCAATATCAATACCATCCAGAGCCATAACTTGTGCAACTTCCGCACTCAATAACCATATACCAAGAGTTCAATTAATTAAATAAAGAACACTCGCACGAGAGGGCTATCCTGCCACTAACACTTACCATTACCACATCATACTAAAAGCATGATACACATCGTGAAACCATATCACCCAAATCCGACACCAAAGATCATACCTCTACCTAACCGAGCTGCAAAACGGGATCCCATCAACCGCTGGACCAGATGACACAATCCAAACCACCTTACTCAAAATCAAGAACCATGCGAAATTCGACATGAATTACTCAAAGTGAATTGCGATAATCACGGGAAATCGGACGATACCGTGCCGCCCGAACCAGAAAGAACATAACCAACATGTCCCAATCCCGCAGCACCCAATTACTTACCTTACTCAAATCTCGCTATACATCTCCGATAGGACTACATCATATGCACATATATAACCAACGATCACAACTCCTCAAACACCGAAAGGTAACTCATAGATCACTCCATGACACGAATAAGCTCAATGACAATTGAATGGTACATCCCTCTACAATAGCATTTCGGAGTCAACAATTCCGACTCGGTGCATACCACAATCCCATACCGGCCTACCAATAACTCTAAGCCAACTCTAGTCACCCACAATAGGTAGATAACTCTCTAAACGTTCATAATGACTGAATCATGACATATACTAACACTTGACTAGCTTTGCTCGCATCCTCGTATTTCACAACTACAAAAATAATCTATTCATGAAAGCTCCCAGTCTCAAAATCCATGAGGCGCACCAATTACCATATCTGATCCTTATTCCCCCACTCAAATATATAACACATTCCTGATGCTCAATCATTCCACGAGGGATACCCCCATAATTCCTCTGTGTCACCAAGAAACCTTGAATATCAGCAGCCGATCCGACGAGAGAGCGTCGTAACACCAATAAAGAACCATTATTCAAACACATTGCCTTAAGCACATTGTCCTTAATGAATGTATACTCTCATCCAGCCATCCAATAGTGGTATCCTTTACCTAATTATCTGAAACTGCCAGTTCTGGCCTTCCTTCTAGAACTGAACCGTGACCTCACATATGCCACTCTCCACTCTACACAAAATGCTGCATACGCCATGCAATCCTATGATAAATATGAGAACTTCATTCTCCCTTCCTAGCCACAACAACTACGTACCCAACTAGCCAAGAACTTTCCATTCGATCCCATCTAGAAGCAAAATCACTATACATCACCTAGTGCTCATGCCCGTCGAAATATACATCTCCAATTGATACTTCTTCTTTCCATGCCACCAAATTCCAAGAGAATTGCTAATAAACACCTGTAAAAACTCATTACCTTATAAACACCCAAAGAACTAACCATATCCCTTATCATCCCGATCCGACCTACTACCAAGTTGTCCTATTTATTCAAGTTCCTTCTGACTTAGCTTCGAATTGATACTTCTTCTTTCCATGATACCACAATTCTCAATCCCGACTCACCGCACGAAACCGGAGCATAAAAATATACCGTCTAAGGCTCATAGGCCGTTGAATACTCCCTCAATTATCCCCAATGCACTACATTAGAAATACTTACTCTGAAGAGACTTCCTACGAATTTAAAGTCATTACCTTCACTTTCCTGATACTGATGGATAGAATCCATGATATGCAAATACACCACAAGCCTAGACACCTTTCCCGTAAGTCTTAATTTTAGCCCTTCTCACACCTTGAAGATCCTCGATCACTACATATAACCTTGAATCCGTCTGAACCATTCTTGAATTCCATTTACTCTACGAAATTTCAATTACATTAACCAAGTAAACAGAACGACCTGACCCCGCTTGCAATCCACATAGTAGGAAAGTAATCCATACCTTTAAAGCAACAATAACGCTCATACATTGCACACTCTATAGTTACCAGTACAACCCCCTCACACAATGAATTTCACTATCCGTAAAGTACATTACAACTTGTATCAAAGAAATTCCCATCACTCGAGTCATTCCCTGACTCCACCTCTGTAGGTTATAGCTGATTCACTAACGTACCTCGAACCGAAACCAATACAACACATAATAATGTAATCAACTTATAAATAACGAACTCCACCACTTGGCTCAAAGCCAAGGATCACGACAAACAAGACTATGTCCACACATTATCATTGCCACCATGCTCTGGTGGGATTCAACTAAATCCTCCATCAGCTTATATGACCCAAACCATCTAACAATCAAATCAATTTCCAATATCGCACCCACCATTGTGATGGTCATGCCAACTCCCACAAGCGATCTAAACTCAAATTGCAACATGCATCATTTACTGATAGAGAGAACTTACTACAGATAAACATAAGGGTCACACACCTCAGGACACCCGCAGGAGATAACCCCTACCTGCTAAATCTCAAAATGTTATCTCCCTATACACTTTCGAATATCATAGCTATCACATAATCACTATACCTTCCTATAGTAGAACACAACCACTCCCTGCCCTCGAGACATCCAATAAGCGGTATAAGGACCTGAAGATGATGGGAATACTAACACTAGAGCTGTGGTCCAGGAATTCTTGATCTTCTGGAAGCTCCACTCACACTCGTCTCACCACATAGATACATTCGTTGGACACCACGTGTCCCTAGAATATTAATGAACTAAGCCAACAATTCACACTTGGAGAACTTTGAAAAAAGCTTCTCCTCCCTATATCCTTGTAATACCATCATCAAATGTCGAGTATGCTATCCCTGGCGACGAGAGTATGGAAGGATGCCATGAATAAATACAATAACAAAGGATTTATAACATGGCTGAATACACCGTCAATCAAATACATGAACGCTGATGGGGCATTGGTCAACCCAAAATACGTCACCGGGAACTAATAACACAATAGAAAAATCTACTTCACTCCACAACTAAGCCACAGGAGATGTCCTTCAATACACTCACAACTCGAAGCCATATCCTAACTCAATATAGACGTCAAATACTTAATGGTTCTTGCCACATTTGCCGCTAGTCCATTTTTGCCACAATCAAACAACCTGAACACATCTAACTATCAATCAAACTCACCACGTAGTCATCTAGTCACAAAGTTCCATCAATAAGGACACCAACGGACACATAAGTCCCCAATACATATGCTCACACAGATAAAATCTCGGCACTCGAGCTACAGACAAACATCCGGCCTCAAGTCCTCCAAACTGGCCCCAAGCATGCTAAAATCATAGTCCCTTCATGGAGGTAACAAACCATCGGTTCAAGGATGATACCGAACGCTCACGTGCGCGATTGAATACATGAAAGGAGTTCAAAGAATTACGCTTTAGGTTGAATCAATCGATTCACACGACAAGAGTTGAAGTAGGTGAGCTTTTCCCTAAATGTTCTGCAGCCTCTCGAAGATAAGTACAGACGTCTCCGTACCGATCCGCAAGACTCTACTAAACCTGCTCATGACTGGTGAGACCTATTTAACCTAGCGCTCTGATACCAACTTGTCACGACCCATTTCTAGAGTCGTGATGGCGCCTGTCGTGGAACCAGGCTAGCCACCTATTTTATCTAACTAAATACAATTTCAAATGTAATACCCTTTTTAACAAGTCTAAAATCAATAATAATAATAATAATACTAAATCCACTATTTTTGGGAAACCCGTTTATGCAATTAAGCCCAAAACAATGATAATTTACCTTCTGCCCGAGTGGGTCCGCACATGCGACCACTTACACGCACCTGCGGAACCAAGGTCGCACCTGCAGTGTAGCTACTGATTATTAAACCGTGGGGTGATTCTTCTGTTGATAAGTACCTCTCACAAGACGACGGCAAAAACTCTTAATATGGCCAACATCTCCACACTCAAAGCAGCCTCTCTCGAAGAATGGCACTAGGGACTGAAGGGAACCCCTAGCACCAGGATAACCACTGGAAGGACCAGGCATAGATGAACTCTGAACCGATGATTCCCAAGATGAAATATGAGCTGGCAGGGCAATGAAAGATGGTTGCACCTGATCCGAACTATGAGGATCGTGACCAACTGATCCACCAGAATAACCTGAGCGACCTTGCTGAGCCTGCCTGGATGGACGGCCTACGCCGGGCTGAGGCTGCCCCCCTCAAGGAACCCCACCAAAACTCCCAGATCCTCGAGACCTCTTGGCCTCCATCTCGATCCGCTCCTGGTGGCGAATCGACTCAATCTCTCTGGAAATGTCAACCACCTCCTCAAAAGAAGCGCCAGATACCCTCTCCTTGGTCAGAAAAATCTGAAGCTGATAAGTAAGGCCATCAACGAACCTCCTGATCCTCTTCCTATTCCTGGGAACTAGCCAAATAGCATGACGGGCCAACTCGGAGAACCTCATCTCATACTCCGTCACGGCCATGTCCTCCTGGTGCAACTGTTCGAACTCCCTGCGCAGCTCCTCCCTGCGGAACTGTGGTATATACTTTTCCAGGAATAGAATGGAGAACTGACGCTAGGTAAGGGGCACTGCATCAGTAGGTATACGCCTATCATAAGCCTCCCACCAAGCGAGTGTAGCTCCTTCGAACTGGAAGGTAGTAAATGGGACCCCGCTAGCCTCCAGTATCCCTGCTGTGCGAAGGATCCTCTGACACTTGTCCAAAAAGCCCTGGGCATCCTCGCCCTCAGTACCACTAAAAATCAGAGGCTAGAGTCTACTAAACCTCGCTAACCTGTGCTGCTCGTCATCTTCCAACGTTGGGACCACAAAATCTTGGGCTGGGGCAACCGACTGGACTGGATTTGTCTCAGGTGTCTGAAGCCCCTGAGTAAGCTGCTCAGGTGTCCGGGCAGCTGGAGTCTGAGTGCCTCCCCCGACCTGAGAAGTAGAAGTAGTAGACACGGTGACGGCTTGTGCCATGCTAGTGCACACCGTCAAAATCTGGGCAAGGGTCTCTTGAAGACCCGGAATCACAATGGGCACCGCTGGTGCCTGAGCCTCTACTGCTGGGACCTCAACTACGGGGACCTGACCATGAGCAGTGGGAAGGTCCACAGGTACTGCCCCGACTGCTGAGCGGGCTGCACCCCTCCCTCTGCCACGGCCTCGACCTCCTGTTGGTCCTGCTGGTGTCTGATTACCACGATCGGCAGCACGAGTCCTCACCATCTGTGAGAGAATGAAAAAAATAGAAGTTTAGTTCGAGAATTCAACAAAGTTGCACGATAGAATTCAATAATGTGGGATTTTTCCTAAGGGTTCTGTAGCCTCTCGAAGATAAGTACAGACTTTTCTGTACCGATCCGCAAAACTCTACTAAACCTGCTCTTGAATGGTTAGACCTATTTAACCTAACGCTCTGATACCATATTGTCACGACCCAAATTCGGAGTCGTGATGGCGCATGTCATGGAACCAGGCAACCCGCCCTTTTTAACTAAGCTAAATTCAATTTCCCGTAAAAATGCGATTTTTAAACGAGTTTATGAACAATACTAAGAGTCTGAAGTTTAAAAACAATATTTGAAAAGCAAAAATTTAAAATCTTCAACCCCGGATCCGGTGTCACTCAGTACTATAAATTACTCTCATGCCCAGGGAAGTTCCATCTTGGAATATGCATAAACACCGGTGACTGTAGTCACTCCGTACTGAGGAAAAAGCCCAGTCCAGCCCCCAAGGAGAAGATCCATCTCCGGAATACAACACTCGGACAATATCCATATCCAGGGAAGATCCATCCCTCACATAACATCAGTTTCGGACAAGATCCATGCCCAGGGAAGATCCATCCCTCATATAACATCAGCTTCGGACAAGATCCATGCCCAGGGAAGATCCATCCCTCATCATCAATGCGCTCACTGTGGGTGTAAAGACTCCGGAGGGGCCCTAGCGTCCCAAGCGCCCTATCAAGCCAACAAAGGCATGATTTAATATCGCTGCAGTGTGCAATCCGATCTCATAACTGTCTCAATAACAGGCCCTTGGCCTCACTCAGTCATTACTCTTTAGTCTCACTCACACGGATCACATATGCCATTATCAGCCCGAAACAATGATAAGTATGCATATAATTACCAATACTAACACTGGGATATGAAGTGATATGTTATAATAGGACTCAGTATATGACATCAAATAATCACAAAATGAGACAGTAATATACGACTACTCGGGTCTCAGCATTTTCGGCGTGAAGCCTAGCATTTATACTTAACATGATTTCTAACATGTTCACAATTACCACATTAATAGAAGCACATATATCGTCATGGAATGATCACTTAGAGGTGCCATGGGATAATCCAGGCCACAATTACTCGGTGCACGCCCTCAGGCCCGTCACTTGGCATGTGCGTCACCTCAACAATAGTCATAAATCATTTAGCTCGGGTTTTCGAACCCTCAGAACCAAGTTTGGAAACGTTACTTACCTCAAAACTGGCTAATATACTATTCCGCAGTGCCTTTTCCTCTAAATCCGGCCTCTGAGTGCTCCAAGTCTACCAAGTTCAAATTTTTATCATCAAACTATGCTTAAGGAATGAATTCCAATTGAAAAGTACCAAATTTAGCTCAAAACTCGAGATTAGTAAAAACCGACCCCCGGGCCCGCGTCCTGAAACGCAGTAATTTTTATACAAAACTGTTATTCATCATCTCACGAGTCCGTACATATAAACAACACTAAAATTGGGGTTCGTTTGACCCCTCGAATTGACTCCTAAAGGTCTCATAATCTCAAGCCCTTAACCTCCTCTTTCTATTGATTTTTCATGAATTAATTGCTGAGATTGTGTTCTATAATCACCCATAAACGAGTTTTAATGATCAAAACACTTACCTCTATGAAGAAAACTGATTTCCCTCTTCAAAAATCCCCTCGAGAGCTTCTTCCCGTTGAAAGATGGTGTTAAAAGGTCTAATGGTCGCGGAGGGTTTTAATTTATACTTTTTGCCAAAGGGTTCCGCACCTGCGGCCAATGTCTCGCACCTGCGGGACCGCACCTGCGACTTTTCACTAAACTGCCTATCTCCGCACCTGCGACTCACATTCCGCACCTGCGACTTCGGAGGTGCGGCCCACTATCCGCATCTCTGACCTCTTCCCTAGCTGGCCAAATTTCGCACCTGCGGAGCCTCCTTCCGCTCCTGCGAGCCCGCACCTGCAATAACCTGAGCGACCTTGCTGAGCCTGCCTGAATGGATGACCTCCGCTGGGCTGAGGCTGCCCCCTAAAGGAACCCCACCAAAACTCCCAGATCCTCGAGACCTCTTGGCCTCCCTCTCAATCCGCTCCTGGCGGCGAATCGACTCAATCTCTCTGGAAATGTCAACCACCTCCTCAAAAGAAGCGCCAGATACCCTCTCCCTGGTCAGAAAAATCTGAAGCTGATTAGTGAGGCCATCAACTAAACTCCTGATCCTCTCCCTATCCGTGGGAACTAGCCAAATAGCATGACAGGCCAACTCGGAGAACCTCATCTCATTCTGCGTCACGGTCATGTCCTCCTGGCCCAACTGTTCGAACTCCCTGCGCAGCTCCTCCCTGTGGGGCTGTAGTATATACTTTTCCAGAATAGAATGGAGAACTGACGCTAGGTAAGGGGCGCTGCATCAGCAGGTCTACGCCTCTCATAGCTCCCACCAAGCGAGTGCAGCTCCTGCGAACTAGAAGGTAGTAAATGAGACCCCACTAGCCTCCAGTATCCCTGCTGTGCGAAGGATCCTCTGACACTTGTCCAAAAAGGCCTGGGCGTCCTCGCCCTCAGTACCACTAAAAATCAGAGGCTGTAGTCTACTAAACCTCTCTAACCTGCGCTGCGCTGCTCGTCATCTGCTAACATTGGAACCAGAAAATCTTGGGCTAGGGCAATCGGCTGGATTGGAACTGTCTCAGGTGTCTGAAGCCCCTGAGTAAGCTACTCAGGTGTCCGGGAAGCTTGAGTGTGAGTGCCTCCCCCGGCCTGAGAAGTAATAGTAGTAGACACGGCAACGTCCTGTGCCATGCTGGTGCACACCGTCAAAATCTGGGCTAGGGTCTCATGAAGACCCGAAATCACAATGGGCACTGCTGGTGCCTGAGCCTCTCCCGCTGGGACCTGATCATGAGCAGTGGGAAGGTCCACAGGTACTGCCTCGGCTGCTGAGTGGGCTGCACCCCTCCCTTTGCCACGACCTCGACCTCCTGCTGGTCCTGCTGGTGTCTGATTACCACGATCGGTAGCACGAGTCCTCACCATCTGTGAGAGAATGAAAAAATAGAAGTTTAGTTCGAGAATTCAACAGAGTCGCACGATAGAATTCAATAATGTGGGATTCTTCCTAAGGATTCTGTAGCCTCTCGAAGATAAGTACAAACGTCTCAGTACCGATCCGCAAGACTCTACTAAACCTGCTCATGACTGGTGAGACCTATTTAACCTAGCGCTCTAATACCATCTTGTCACGACCCAATTTCAGAGTCGTGATGGCGCCAGTCATGGAACCAGGCAAGCCACCCTTTTTAACTAAGCTAAATTCAATTTCCCGTAAAAATGCAATTTTTAAATGAATTTATTAATAATATTAAGAGTCTGAAGTTTCAAAACAATATTTGAAAAGAAAAAATTTAAAATCTCCAACCCCGGATCCGGTGTCACTCAGTACTATATATGGCTCTCAGGCCCAGGGAAGTTCCATCCCGGAATATGCATAAACACAGGTGACTATAGTCACTCAGTACTGAAGAACAAAGCCCAGTGTAGCCCCCACGGAGAAGATCCATCTCCGGAATACAACACTTGGACAAAATCCATATCCAGGGAAGATCTATCCTCACATTACATCAGCTTCGGACAAGATTCATGCCCAGGGATGATCCATCTCTCATCATTAATGCGCTCACTAGGGGTGTAAAGACTCCGGAGGGGCCCTAGTGGCCCAAGCACCATATCAATTCAACGAAGGCATGATTTAATATTTCTACGGTGTGCAATCCGATCTCATAACTGTCTCAATAACAGGCTCTCGGCCTCACTCAGTCATTAATCTTCGATCTCACTCACACGGATCACATATGCCTCCATCAACCCGAAACAATGATAAGTATGTGTATAATTAACAATACTGAAACTGAGATATGAAGTGATATGTTATAACAGGACTGAGTATATGACATCAAATAATCACAAAATGAGACAGTAATATACGACCACTCGGGTCTCAGCATTTTTGGCGTGAAGCCTAGCATTTATACTTAACATGATTTCTAACATGTTCACAATTACCACATTAATAGAAGCACAGGTATCGTCATGGAATGATTACTAAGTGGTGCCATGGGATAAGCCAGGCCACAATTACTCGATGCACGCCCTCAGGCCCGTCACTTGGCATGTGCGTCACCTCAACAATAGTCATAAATCATTTAGCTCGGGTTTTCGAACCCTCAGAACCAAGTTTGGAAACGTTACTTACCTCAAAACCGGCTAAAATACTATTCCCTAGTGCCATTGCCTCTAAATCCGGCCTCTGAGTGCTCCAAGTCTACCAAGTTCAGATTTTTATCATCAAATTATGCTTAAGGAATGAATTCCAATTGAATAGTACCAAATTTAGCTCAAAACCCGAAATTAGCCAAAACCCGATCCCTGGGCCCGTGTCCCGAAACTCAAAATTTTTATACAAAACTGTTCTTCATCATCTCACGAGTCCGTACATATAAAGAACACTAAAATCGGAGTTCGTTTGACCCCTCGAATCGACTCCTAAAGGTCTTATAATCTCAAGCCCTAAACCTCCTCTTTCTACTGATTTTTCATGAATTAATTGTTGATATTGTGTTCTATAATCACCCATAAACGAGTTTTAATGATCAAAACACTTACCTTGATGAAGAACACTGGTTTCCTCTTCAAAAATCGCCTCTACAGCTTCTTCCCGTTCAAAGATGGTGTTAAAAGGTTTAGTGGTCCTGGAGGGTTTTAATTTATACTTTCTGCCCAGGGGTTCCGCACCTGCGGCCAATGTCTCGCACCTGCCGGACCGCACCTGCGGTCAAAACAACCGCACCTGCGACTTTTCACTAAACTGCCTATCTCCGCACCTGCGACTCATATTCCGCACATGCAACTCAGCAGGTGCGGCCCACTATCTGCATCTGGGACCTCTTCCCTGGCTGGTTAAATCTCGCACCTGCGAAGCCTCCTTCGGCTCATGCGGGCCCACACCTGCGATGACCCATCCGCAGGTGCGGTTACACCAGCACCAACAACTTCAGCAATAACACAAGCACTCCAAACTCCCTATTAACCACTCAAAACCATCCCGAGCCCCTCGGGACCCCAACCAAACATACCAACACCTCATATATGATCATTCAAACTTAGTTTCACTCCCGAAACACTAAAAATAACATCAAAACACCAGAATCACATCAAATTGAAGCCTAAGAACTTGGAAATTTCTAAAATCCTCCAATGATGCCGAAACAATCCAAAACAACTCTGATTGACTTAAAATTTTGCAGACATATTCAAAATGAAATTACGAACCGGTTCTAACTTCCGGAGTTCCATTTCGATCCCGATAGCCTATTTTCCACTGCCGACCGGAAATCACCAAAAACTAACTTTCGCCAATTCAAGCCAAATTCTACACTGGACATCACAAAAATATTCTGAACACACTCCTAAGTCCCAAATCAGCTACTGAAGCTATCCGAGCAATAAAATCCGCATTCCGAGGTCGTTTCCCAATAAATAAACTCTCATTTGACTTTTCCAACTTTAAGGCTATTTTTAAGGACTAAGTGGCTAAACTCTCACTACAACCATTCCGATTTCAAGGCTACCAAATCTAACACATCAATAACAGTATAGCCAACCTATGAAAAGACAAGAATAGTAATTATAATGCGGGTTCTATGTAACGACTAACCGGGTCGTTACAAATACCCAATTACTTTCCTTACTCAAATCCCGCTAAAAAGACCATATAAATCTGCACCATATGTGCATATAACAACAATCAACACCCCTCGCAACACCGAAGGGTAACCCCAAGATCACTCCAGAATATGAATAAACTCAATGACAATAGAATGGAACATCCCTCAACAATAGCAATTCGGAGTCAACAATTCTGACCCGGTGCAGAACACACACCCATACTGGGCCTACCATTAACCTTAAATCAACTCTAGTCACCCACCACAGATAGATAACTCTCTGAAGTTTCACAATGACTGAGTCATGGCATTTACTAACATCTGAATAGCTTTGCTCGCATCCTCACGGTCCACGACCAACAAATAATCTATTTATGAGTACTCTCAGTCTTGACGTCCATGAAGCGCACAAATTATCATATTTGATCCCAACTCCACCGCTCGAATATATAACACATCCCTAATACACAATCACTCCACGAGGGATACCCCCATAATTCCTCTATTTCACCAAGCAACCTTGAATATTAGCAGTCGATCCAACAAGAGAGCGTCGCAATACCAATGAAGCACCCTTAACTCCATACATTGAACTTTCTGAAATGTATACCCTAATCAAGAAACCTAATTGGTGATATCATCTACCTAGTTATCTGAAACTGCCAATGGTGCCTGAGAAATTTGACCTTGCTTCTAGAACTGAACCGAGATCTTACATATACAAATCTCAACTCTACACAACATAACGCATACGCCACGCCATCCTATGATAAATATGAGAACTTCATGATCCCTTCTGAGCCACAAACAACTACGCACCATACTAGCCAAGAACTTTACATTTAATCCCATCTAGAAGCAACATCACTATACATCACATGCTCCTCACGCCATTAGAGAATATACATCTCTAACCGTGGTAGAAATCATCAAGAAATCTCTGAATCCCATTTGTACAATACCAAACTTTCAGGGCTGAATCCTTCTGAGTCAACCAAGCTACGCGGGTCACCAAAACCCAAGAGCCTTGCTAAGAAACACCTGCAAAAACTCATCGCCTCATAAACCCCCAAAAAACTAATCATATCCCTTACCATGCCGATCCTACCTACTACAAAGCTGTCCTATTTATCCATGTTCCTTCTGAATTACCTTCGAATTCATACTTCTCCTTGCCGTAATACTGCAATTCTCAACCCAGACTCACCACACGATACCCAAGCATAGGACTGTACCGTTTAAGGCTCTCAAACCGCTAAATACACTCTCAATATCCCCAAAAGTACCACATTAAAAATACTTACCCTGAAGAAACTTCTTACGAATCTAAAGCCATTATCTTCACTTTCGTGATACTGATAGATAGAATCCATGATAATATAGGGACACCACAAGCCTTGACACCCTCCACGTAATCTCAGTTCTAGGCCAATTCACACCTTGAAGATCCTCAATTTCTACATATAACCTTGAATCCGTCAGAACCATTCTCGAGAGTCATCAACTCTCCGCAAATTTCAATTACACTGACCAAGCAGACAGAACAACCTGACCCCGTTTGCACACCACATATTAGGAAAGTAATCCACATACTTCAAGCAACTAAAAAATTCATACACTGCACGCACTACACCTTTTACAATTACAACTCAATCATTCAATAAAATCTATTTACCCATAGAGTACATTACAACATGTATCAAAGAATTTCCATTACTCGAGTCATTCCCAGACTCCACCTCTGCACTTCATAACTGATCCACCAATATACCTCGAACTGAAACCAATACAACACATAATCGTGCCATAAACTTATCATTAACAGCCTCCCCCACTTGGCTCAAAGCCAACAATCAAAACAAACAATAACTCATAATTCCCATAAGCTATCATTATCACCATACTGCAGTGAGATTCAACTAAATCCTTCACAAACTCATATGACACAAACCATATGATATTCCACTTCGTATGCAAATCTCGCATTCACCATTTTAAGAGTCATTCTAACTTCCACAAGCGATGTAAACTCAAATTGCAACATATATCAATTTCTGATAAAAGAGGACTTGCCACAAAATCACCTAAGGATCACATAACCTCAGGACACCCATATGAGATAGCCCCTCCTGATTATCCTGAAACTGATATCTCTCTATACCCTTCCAAACATCATAGCTATTGCGTAATCACTTTAACCTTATGCGTTTAAACACAACCAATGCCTACCCTCGAGGCATCACAATACGTGGTATAAGAACCTGAAGCTGATGGCAGAACCAACACTGGAGCTGTGCTCAAAGAAATCTTGAGCTTCTGAAAGCTCTATCCAAACTCGTCTGACCACATGTATACTCTCACTGGACAACACGTGTCCCAAGAATATTACTGAACTGAGCCAAAATCCATACTTGGAGAACTTTGCATAAAGCTTCTCCTCCCTCAATCTCTGCAATACAACTCTCAAATGCCGAGCATGCATCCTCCTAGCTACGAGAGCATGCCAGGATTCCATCAATGAATACAATAACACAAGAGTTCTAATACAGTTGGAATACACCGTTAATCAAATACATGAACGCTACTGGGGCAATGGTCAGCCCAAAAGACAGCACCAAGAACTCATAGCACAATGGAAAGATCCTCTTCACTCCACAACTAAACAACATAAGAGGTCTTCCAATGCACTCACAAGTCGAGGCCATATGCCAACTCCAGACAGAAGTCAAACACTCAATAGTTCTTGCTACATATCCATCCCACCCCTTTTTGACATAATTGTTGGCCCATGTCACTGAATGGGTTCTAAAGATTGACAAATGTTGATAAGATGAACCAGGTCCATCAAATCATACACACCTGAACGGAGCAGTTGGCACAAGAATCGTACAAGCATAGGAGATATCAGTGATTGCTGAGTATCAAAGAACTAAGAGGATGTCTCCTAATACGAAAAGATTGTAAACTAATCTAGATGAAAGAAGTTGAATTCAGCAAGGACAGAAACAAAGAAAGGAAGTTGAGTTTGATAAGAACTTGTTCTCCCAGGTAGAATCGGACCAGAACTCAACAACTTATTTTATAAATACTCAAAGTATTACTGCTGAAATGGACGACAAAAAAAGACGCACAAAGGGCTAAGTTGAATCAAGTTCTGTAAGCAAAATTTCCAGGTTATTTGCAAGCAAAAGTATTGTGCAAAGACTACAGTTCAACTAGAAGAAACTATTCCATTCATTTATCATTGAGTCTAGTTGGGTGTAGTAGGAGTTTTACATTGTATCTTTTCAGCTTTCTTAGTAGAAAATTGCAATAGGTACACACTGTTCAAGTTAGAGTTAGCTTGACGTCTGTAGAAATTAGCTAGAGGCTAGCTGATACAAAGAGGATTAAAGTTAGTCCTAGGATTACAAAAGAGTTTATTTTTTAAGTCCGTTTGGCTCAGATTTATTAGTGAAGTGTTTGAGCAAATCCTACTGAGGAGTAGGTCTTGATTTTTTCACCTTTTGAGCCAGGTGTTTTCCTTGTAAAAATATCCGTGTCTTTACTTTACTGCTTTATTATTCCGAAAATGGTAGTAAGTAGTACACCAAGAAGAACCAGGTTCTTCTTATTAGACAGCACTCGAAAATTGGGTACTGCACAATTAACTTATAATATTGTATAGTATTGACGTCTAAAACATCAGTGGGTATCAGAGCAGGTTATCTTTGAAAAGGCTAACACCTTGGAAAAGATCAAGATGAGTGCACCAACTAGGAACTGGGAAGGTCAATCAAGTGCAAGACCACAACTCTTCAATGGCCAGTACTATTCTTGGTGGAAGAATAGAATGAAGAACCCCCTTATTTGAAAGGACTATGAACTCTAGGACGTAGTCACTGATGGACCACTTGCAACAATGAAGAAAAATGCTGAAGGTGAAGATGCACCTAAGACTAGGGCTGACTGCATGGCTGAAGATCTGAAGAAATGGGAGAAGAATGCCAAAGTAAAGAAGTGGCTAGTGTGTGGATTACGACCGGATGAATACAGTAGAATCCAAAGTTGCACCACGGCCAAGGAAATCTAGGATACTCTAGAAGTAGCTCATGAAGGAACAAATCAAGTGAAGAGGTGTAGAGGTACACTAATGTACTCTCAGTATGAAAACTTCACTATGAAAGAAGGAGAGACAATTCAGGAAATGTACACAAGGTTCACAACCTTGACAAATGAACTCAACTCTCTTGGAAGAATCATACTTGAAGAAGACAAGGTAGAGAAGATCTTGACAAGGGTTCTGCCTATCTCATGGGAAAGCAAGATCAATGCTATCCAGGAATCCAAAAATATAGCAACCCTTAGACTGGATGAGCTGATTAGGAACCTCACTGCCTATGAACTCATAAGGCAAACCATGAAGATGGATGCCCCAAAGAAGGAGAGAAGTCTAGCACTGAGGATCACTGAGGGAGCTGATCTAGAGGAAGATGAGATGCCCATGATAACCAAAGAATTCAGAAACTTTCTCATAAGGAAGAAGGGCATCTCCAGGGGAGGAAACTCAAACAAGGAAAGGGCACCAGAAAGGTCATATAATGAGGGATGCTATAAATGTGGCAAGACTGACCATCTCATTAAAAACTGTCCTTAGTGGGAAGTAGAGTGGAAAAAGGAAATATATGAGAGAAGGAATAGGAGGAAGGAACAGGTTCAACCCAAGACAAACACAACAAAAGCTATGGTTGCTGCTTGGGGGGGAAAGTTCAGATGAAGAATCAGAAGATGGTGAGACAGAAGATATGCCTCTCATGGAAATTAAAGAATCTAATGAGGAGACTTATGAAGAACCAGAGGTAAGTATCTCACAACTTAAAACTAAAATAAAGTTTTTATCTATGGAGAAACTCTCTGAGTTGCTACTTGACTTCATAGATGATATTGAGTAAAGAACCAAAGAGAAGGATCAACTATCTAAAGAGTGTGCAATTCTAAAAGCAAAATTCATGGACCTGGAGATAAGGGTCAGTGAATCTGAAAAGAAAAATACTGTCTAGATGAACCAGGTTCATCCACTCGAAACTTAGATTCTAGAGCTAAACTTTGAAAACTTAAAGCTAAGACTAGGATCCTGTAAAAAGGTAGTTGATCACTCTCATGTTATGTTAGAAGAAAACATAGGAAAATTAAAATATAAAATGTATGCCAAGGACGAGAAAATAAGAACTCTTAATGAACAACTTAGCAAAGTCAAACATGAATTAGATCGAACCTGTAAATGGAATAAATTCTCTGACGCCCTGATATGGCTTCAAGAGAATCAGAGTAGCAACAGAAGAGGGATTGGTTTTGGGAGTCAATTGCCTAAGTGGGATCCACAAAGCAAGTATCTCGCTCTTCCTGAAAATAAAATTTGCACCCATTGTGGGAAGACTGACCACTATAAATATGAGTGTGCTGTAAAAGAGAAGGCCAGTCAGAAAAATGAGAGATTCATTAAAAATAAAAACTGGCTACCAAACTGGGCCAGAAAAAAGCTGATTCATCCATTCTCTCATAGAAAAGGACCCAAACTAGTTTGGGTTCTTAAAACTAACCCCTGATTTCCTTTTGCAGGTTCAAGTGAGAGGAGGCAGCCAGATTTGGTACTTGGATAGTGGCTGCTCAAAATATATGACTAGGAACATGGAACAGTTCCTTTCATTTGAAAGTCTCAAAAGAGGAAATGTCTCCTTTGGAAACAGAAAGAAAGGTGAAATCATTAGGGTTGGTAAAGTAGGTAAGGATGATACATGATCTATTGAACATGTGTATCTCATAGATGGCTTGAAATATAGTTTGATCAGTGTATCACAACTATGTGACAGAGGTAACCTGGTTGCTTTTACTTCCACAAAATATTTTGTGATCAACCTGCTTACTGACAAGATTGTTTTGCAGGGAAAAAGAATGAATAAAATCTATGTCATATATTTGTCCACACTATCTAAAAATGAACTCACTTGTCTAAGTGTGTTGGACAGTGATCCCCTCTTGTGGCAAAGATGACTTGGTCATGCAAGTCTAACTCAGCTTAGCAGACTAGTCTCTAAGGACTTAGTGGTAGGACTTCCTAACATTAAGTTCAAGGAAGACAAAGTTTGTGAGGCATGTGCCAGGGGGAAACAGGTAAGGTCCTCTTTCAAAAGTAAGAAAATGGTCAGTACCACCAAGACGTTGGAACTGGTTTATATGGATCTATGCGGTCCTATGAGAACTTTAAGTAGAGGTGGTAAGAGATATGTGATGGTGCTAGTTGATGATTTTTCAAGGTTCACTTGGACCTTGTTCCTGTCATCTGAGGATGAAGCATTTGATATGTTCACCTCATTTATTAAGAAATTCAAAATCAATTGGGACATCAACTGGCATCAATAAGATCTGACCATCGTACTGAATTTGGGAATATTAGTTTGCTGAGTTTTGTGATGAACATGGTGTTAATCATAATTTTTCTGCTCCTAGAACCCCACAGCAAAATGGGGTTGTTGAAAGGAAAAACAGAACTCTTGAAGACATGGAAAGAACCATGCTTCTATCAAGAAAACTACCTCACAGCTTTTGGGCAGAAGAAATTAACACTGCATGCCACATTATTAAAGATGCTTGACAAGACCTCTAGTAGAGAAAACTCCCTATGAATTACTAAAAGGGAGAAAGCCCAACATATCCCATCTTAGGGATTTTGGATGCAAGTGTTATGTGCATAATAATGGCAAAGATTCTCTAGGAAAATTTGATCCCAGAAGTGATGAGGGAGTGTTCTTGGGATATTCAACACATAGCAAAGCTTATAAAATATACAATAAAAGAACTATGTGTGTAGAAGAAAGTGTACATGTTGTCTTTGATGAAACTAACACTTTATCTGAGAGACAAGAACTAGAAGATGAGGAGCTTGGACTGGTGAGGAGAAATGACCACATTGAAGTACCTATGCCAGATGGACCAGGTTCAACAACCCCACGCAACTTAACAGGAGGAATTCTACATGGAAATACCGGCCCTGATCCTGTTCCAAACTACAAGACAACATGCAAAAATCCAGAAGCGAACAACTGGTACTCAAACCACACAGATATCAGAGTTCTCACCCTCTTGAGAACATCATAACAGATTTGAGATCTGGAATCCTCTATGTGTGTTTGATGCATTTCTATCCATGATTGAACCAAAGAACATTGTTGAAGCCCTGCAAGATGCTGACTGGGTAACAGCCATGCAAGAAGAGCTGAATAAATTTGAGAGGAGTCAAGTATGGCACTTGGTACCCAGGCCACTAGACAGATTAGTAATTAGCACCAAGTGGGTATTCAGGAACAAGCTCGATGAGGATGGAACTGTTACAAGAAATAAAGCTAGACTGGTTGTTCAAGGATACAGCCAAGAAGAGGGAATTGACTATGATAAGACCTTTTCTCCTGTGGCAAGATTAGAGGCAATCAGACTTCTTATAGCATTTGCTGCACACATGGAATTCACTCTTCACAATATTGATGTAAAAAGTGCCTTTTTTAATGGTTATTTGAAGTAAGATGTATTTGTAAAACAACCTCTTGGTTTTGAAAGTAAAGAGTCACCTAATCATGTATATAAACTTGACCAGGCTCTCTATGATCTCAAGCAAGCGCCTAGTGGTTCAGCTTCATTTATGTGTGTTGGGTTGGTTGGTTCGGGTTCAGAGTGGTCATGGTGAGCAATGAAGAAAATTAGTCTCTCAAGGTAGCCTAATAATTGAGAAAGTCAACTGAGAGTTGACTTATTGGTGAACGACCTCGGAATGCGGATTTTATTGCTCGGATAGCTTCGTTAGGTGATTTGGGACTTAGGAGTGTGTTCAGAATATTTTGTGATGTTCGGTGTAGAATTAGCCTTGAATTGGCGAAAGTTAGTTTTTGGTGATTTCCGGTCGGCAGTGGAAAATAGGCTATCGAGGTCGGAATGGAATTACGGAAGTTGAAACAAGCTCGAGGTGTTTCGGTTCGTTTCGGCGCAGTTGGCGAAATTTGGAAGTTTCAAAGTTCATAGGCTTGAATTTGATGCGATTTTGGTGTTGTTGCATTGTTTTTGGTGTTTCTAAGGCTCGCCAAAGTTTGAATGATGTTATGAGATAGGTTGGTATGTTTGGTTGAGGCCCCGAGGGCCTCAGGTGTGTTTCGGGTGGTTAACGGACCAACTTTTGGCTTGAAATCTGGGCAAATTTCTGCTGGTGTGAGGTTATGGTTTCCTTCTACGCGATCACGTGAGGATGTTTGCGATCGCGTAGGGTAAAATAGTGAGGAAGGATTTTTGTTATAGGCGATCGCGTGGTGGAGGTCGCGATCGTGTGAGTATGAGGTGGTTGGTCAGTGCGATCGCGTGATATTGTTCGCGTTAGAGTAGAGTTAGAGGTGCGTGTGAGTGAGTTGAGCCGTTGTTCTTTGCGATCGCGTAGAGTGGTTTGCGATCGCGTGGGTTTATGTCCTGATGAATAGCGATCGTGTGTGGATGTCTGCGATTGCGTAGGGTATTTTGATGGGCCAGCAGATTTGTTCTTCGTGATCGCGTGCCAATGTTTGCGATCGTAGTGAAGAAAATATATTAGTTGGGCAGAATGTTTAAAAGGTCTGTTATGTGAAATGGGCTCATATTTTTCTCCATTGTTGACGAGTTGGGAGCACCTTTCAGAGGATTGAAGAGGGAATTGAAGGGGATCACTTGGAGGTAAAGTTCTTAACTTCAAAACTCGTTTTTATGTCGATTTCTAAGTGATTAAACCATAGAAATTGCTGGAATTGAACCAAAATTGGGGAAGAAAGGGTGCATGGGAATTTGATTCTTCTTTTGAGGATTTGAGTGGGAAATTGTGGTCTGATTTTAGTGTTCTTGGTATGTATAGAATCGTGGGAGCACGAGGATTCTAATGATGTAAAAATTATCGAATTCCGAGACGTGGGCCTGGGGTTTGGGTTTGGCCGAATTTCGAGATATTTGTGTAATTTGATAGTTTTCGATTGGGTTGTGTTCCTTGGTTATATATTGATGATGTTAAACTGTTTTGGCTAGATTCAGAGCAATCGGGAGTCAATTTGAGGGGCAACGCATTGCGGACTAGTGGTGTGGCCCGGTAGAGGTAAGTAATGGTTATAAATTTTGTCCTGAGGGTATGGAACCCCGGACTACATATTTTCTCACTGATTTTAGAAAGGCGCACATGTCGGATGACGAGTATATGGCGCGTACTGATTTTTGGATTGGACTAGGTCCTCTCCGCGGCAACTAATGAGTTGCATATTTACTCAAAACCTTATGTTAAATTATGTTCTAAAGATTTGTGAAATATTTGGGCTATAATCCGTGTTTGGGGCCTCGTGCCGATCTGTTTAGACCATTTAAGGGCTTTTTACTGCTGTTTTCCTCACTATTTGTTGACAAATTTCACTCAGCATCATTGTGCATACTGCTTTTCAAAACTCAGCCAGATTTACACTACATGAGCATTAAAATGATGTTTCGGGTCGAGTACCCTATTTTACTGATTCACCCGAGGGGCCTTTTGAGTGGTTCTACCGAGTGTGGACGAGGGCCAAGAGTGATGGTGAGGTGCTGAGTGATATTAGCGCTTGGGCTGAAGGAGCCCCTCCGGAGTCTGTACACACCTCCAGTGAGCGCAGCAAGTGCCGAGTGCCGAGTGATTGGGAGGCATGAGTGACTGTGAGGTGCTGAGTGATTGTGAGGCATGCTCGAGGGGCTGATTATGAAACATGTTTTTGCCCGAGGGGCTACTTATGATTTTACTACATTCATTTGCATACTAAATCCTTTTTTTAAAAGTTGTTAAAAATGTGCATTCTTTAAAGGACTTTTTCTGAAGTTGATTTTAAGGCATGATGATTTCGTATATATATGTTATACTATTGGAAAGTAAGGTTGTGTATATTGTGACTTCATGGCATTGATTTTTATTTGTTTCCTTGCTACTTAGACTTGATTTATTTTCATTACTACTGAGTTGGCGTACTCAGATTACTCCCTGCACCTTGTGTGCAGATTCAGGTGTTAGGGGAGGGTGAGCTGTCTATCTGTTCCAGAGATTCTCGGAGGTTTGCGGGGTGGCTGCACGCGTCCGAAGTCCTGCTCCCTCTTTTTTTTTAATATTATAGAATTTATTTTTGTTGAATTGTATATTTATGTAGATGCTCATGACCAGTGACTCCGGGTTCTCGGGGGTTGTATTTATTATTCAGTATAGTTTTGGCTGCTTTTATAAATGTTTAAAGGAACTTTTATGGGTAATCAATATAGTAAAAATGTAAATAGGAAGCTTATTATGATTTGAGTTTGGGTTTTGGCTGTCCTAGTTCCATGATAGGCGCAATCACGACTGACCTGGATTTGGGGTCGTGACTGTGTGGGACTATATGCTATGTTTCAAGCCAATCCAAAGGAGTCCCACCTCACTGTAGTAAAAAGAATTTTAAGATATCTGAAGGGCACCACTGATCTGTGCATTTGGTATCCTAAAGGTAGTAATTTTGACCTTTGTAGGATTTGCTGATGCTGATTATGCAGGTTTCCTGGTTGACAGGAAAAGTACTTCAGGCATGGCTCACTTTTTGGGCTCCTGACTTGTCTCTTGGGCCACCAAGAAACAAAATTTAGTAGCCTTGTCTACTGCTGAGGCTGAATATGTAGCTGCAGCCTCTTGCTGTGACCAATTGTTATGGATCAAGCAAAACTCCTGGACTTTGGTATAGATGTGGGATGCATTCCTATTTACTATGATAACACTAGTCCAATCAGTATGACTAAGAACCCGGTTCATCACAAGAGAACTAAGCACATAGATGTTAGGCAGCATTTCTTGAGGGATAACTATGAAAAGGGAATGATCTCAATCAGATTCTGTGCTACTAATCGTCAAATTGCTGATATATTTACCAAACCATTGAGTAGGGAGCATTATGAGAGAAACAGGCTTGAACTATGGATGATTAAGATCACCTAATTGAAAAACATAATTGACAAAAAAAGGAAGTTTTGTTTGGCTAGACAATTTTAATTAGGTACGAAATCAGATTAATCATTACTCAGTACTATGTCTTTATTGCCATACTCTTTTTCCATGTATTAATATGATTCCCTAGTCACAAATGGTGTTTCTCTATCTTTGTGAATTGAGGAAAAATAAAGATTTTTAACAGGATGAACCTGGTACATCCATACTGGTTTACGTGACTGACAAGGTATTTTCTCATCTCCATACATGTATTAGTTCAAGTACAGTCATACATGAGCAGGACTCTATCCATTTATGGTTCAAATTCAATTCTCGTACTTACCAAATAATGAACCAGTTTCAAGAAGTCCCGCCTCAATTAATTAGCCTAGTTTTAGGGGGGAAGTAATTGTCTAATCAATGTCCAATCGCTGACAGTTCTTAATCGATTAGTATCCTACTTGGTTAATACACTTCTCCTGAAATCTCCCCAACCACAAGTTATAAATAGGCCATCATTACTCATTGTGCATAAAACACTAGAAGAACCTTGTTCAACTCACTCAACTCAAAATCCTTACTGCCTTTTATTTTCTTCTCTCTCTAGCCAAATCAAAGTCATGTTGTCTCCTCCACCAGCTTCTTCTGACTCATCCCTAAACAGAGATTATTATGGGGGAAAATATGAATCTAATTCAAACTCTCCCTCAGTATATAGTTCCGAGTCTCCTGAAAAATCATCAATCCCAGAACACTCTACAATCCCTGAACCCACACCAAACCTTACCCCAGCCCCCAAAACCTGTCGTGTTAAGGTTCTTGCACTTAAATCTGTGGCTTCTGGTTTAATAGAAAAATTCTTGGAAGAATTGTTATGTGCTGAGGAAGGCTCTAAACCAGGATCATCCAATGATTCATTTAAATCGGCCAATGAAGACGAAGCACATGGTTCATCCAGTGCTGAGAAAGGTAATACTGAAGTTACCTCTGATTTTAATTTTGCTGAGAATCGATTTATGTTGGTGTGGTCTGTTGTGGATATGGAAGTGCCAAGAAGGCAAAGAAAATTTGAGAAAGAGAAAAATCTTGTGAACGAGGGTGAAGTAGATGTGAGGGTATCCGGGGAGGATGGTACCACGCTTGCAATTTGTGGCCCCATTCTTGAAAATCTTGAAGAAGATGTCATGGTTTTAGGGGGAACTACTGAAGTTGAGGAAGTTGCTGATGGGTTAGAGAAGTTAATGAAGGAAATAGATGAACATGTTTAATCTGGGGAAGAAACTTTGGCTGAAAGACTAAAGAAGTTGGGGGACTCATACAACCCCGAGAAGGGAAGGACTCCAAAGTCCAGAAAGTCTAAAGCCTCAGTTCCTTCAAAGAAAAGGAAGACTGCTGATTCTTTTGGTGTACATGTTCCTAGGGTATGTGCGACGAGAAATACTCTACAAGAAGAGGAGGAGAAATTGGTAAAATCTTTGCAAGAGAGCAAAATAAAGAAGGCAGAGAAGGGGAAAGCAAAGGTAGGGGAACCTGTTATTGTTGATGATGAAGAGTGGCTGGACCTGGTCCAAAAATAAGAGGAGGTTTCTCTAGTGGTTACCAAGACTCCCAAGCCCAACTATGACTTCTTCAAAAAAGTCAGCTACTGTGTCCATCACCACTGGGAGTACTGCTTCAAGGACAAGGTCTAAGATAAAGAAGGTGAAGAAAGTACAGATTATTGAGAGAGATGATTATCCAGAATGGAGTGGAGAGGAAGAGAAGGAGGTTGGAGAAGTGTCTACTGACAGAGTTTCCATGTTTGGCAAGAGAAAAATCTTGAAAGGGAAATTGTTGAAGGATTTTGGGGAGCCTGGAATGAGGTATTTACTAGATTTTCTGGCAGCGCAGGGCTGGAAGGACATGGTCCTTCGTATGGAAGGCAGGATGGTAAGAAATGAGGTTGTGGAGTTCATGGGGAATGCCACATTCATTGGAGGCATGGTCACCTCATTGGTCAAGGGAGTTGAAGTCTTCTTTGATGCTCAAGAACTGGGAGTCATTCTAGACATTCCAGGTGAGGGTTATGAAGACTACACGAGGCAGAGATGGCCGTGTTTAGATGGAATGGACTCAGCTCTCAATATCACCATATTCTTCTGCGATAATGAGAAGGAGATTGAACCTAGGGCTGTGTACAAGAGCGAGATGAAGCCTGAGCACAAGCTGTTCTTTGAATTTGTGATCAAGTTCCTGCTGCCCAGACAAGAATGAAGACACACTGACAACTACATGGATTTAACCCTCATGGAGTATCTGTACAGAGGCAAGCAGATTAATTTGCCAGCTTTTATCATCCAGATCTTCGACAGAGTGGTGAATGGCACCAAAGCTCATGCGATCCCTTATGTCTTTATTTTGACCGTCGTTCTTGCTCATTTTAGAGTTCCTACAAAGAAGGCTGAGATGGCTACTGCTAAGGATTTCTTTGGGAAGGACACTCTGTTGTCTTGTGATTATATTGTCAATGCCCCGATAGAGGAACCTGGTTCATCTCGGAAGCTACCAGTCAATAGCAAGGTCCATACTCTGGTGCAAGAAAGCAAGTTAAAGGATATGGAGATCCTTCAATTGAGGTCTCGCTTAATTGAGGTGTAAGTTGAGCGTGATGCTCTCAAATTGAGTTAGAAAAAGAGAAAGAGAAAAATGAAGGTGTTTTACACCAAATGTTGTCCCTTCTACAAACCAAGAACCCAGCCTCATCTGCACCCTCCCAGCCTTAGGAGTGTCCAGTGCTACCCCCTCCAAACCTATCAAGTGTCCAGTTCGGGACAGTGTCTAGTTTTTGTTTCAGTTTTTATTCTGTTTTTCTCATGTTTTGGCTGTTCTGATTTTAATTTGTTTTGGTGCTGATCATCCTTGTTAATCAATGAAAGCTTGATGTTTTGAAAAATGTCTCAATTTCTTATTTAGCTTACATTTGTTAGTTTCTTGTGATGATTAATCATGTTTGCACCTGCAGTTGCCTAAATTGGCCATGAGTGAGAATTAAAAACTAGTAAGTATCATTTTGCAACTTTTCGATGATGCCAAAAGGGGGAAGATATGTTGTGGTGTTGGTTCAAAATTTTCAAAAAGTGATATTTATAACCGAATGAACCTGATTCTCAATGATTAATTCTTAAAAATATACAAAGTGTTTGAAGTATACAGGATAAAAGCACAGTGTTTGTCATCATCAAAAAGGGGGAATTTGTTGGCCCATGTCACTGAATGGGTTTTGAAGATTGACAAATGTTGATAAGATAAACCAGGTCCATCAAATCATACACATCTAAACGGAGCAATTGGCACAAGAATCGTACAAGCATAGGAGATATCAGTGATTGCTGAGTATCAAAGAACTAAGAGGATGTCTCCTAATACGAAAAGATTTCAAACTGATGTAGATGAAAGAAGTTGAATTCAACAAGGACAGAAACAAAGGAAGGAAGTTGAGTTTGATAAGAACTTGTTCTCCCAGGTAGAATCAGACCAAAACTCAACAACTGACTTTATAAATACTCAAAGTATTACTGAGTTTTAACATTGTATCTTTTCAGCTTTCTTAGAAGCAAACTGCAATAGGTACACACTGTTCAAGTTAGAGTTAGCTTGACTTCTATAGAAATTAGCTAGAGGCTAGTTGATACAAAGAGGATTAGAGTTAGTCCTAGGATTACAAAAGAGTTTATTTTGTAAGTCCGTTTGGCTCAGAGTTTTTAGTGAAGTGTTTGAGCAAATCCTACTGAGGAGTAGGTCGTGGTTTTTCACCTTTTGAACCAGGTGTTTTCCACGTAAAAATATTCGTGTGATTACTTTACTGCTTTATTATTCTGCAAATAGTAGTAAGTAGTACACAAAGAAGAATCATGTTCTTCTTATTAGACAGCACTCGAAAATTGGGTACTGCACAATTAACTTATAATATTGTGTAGTATGGACGTCTAAAACATCAATAATCAAGCAATATGAACATATATCACCCTCAAATCACACTCAGCACACATATATCTAGTCACAAAATCCCGTCAATAAGGACACCAACGGACATATAAGTCCCCAAATACATGTGCTCACACAAATGAAATCTCAGCACTCAAGCCACATACAAAATACAGCCTCAATTCCTCCATAGTGGCCCATTATCAACATGCTAAAAATCATATCTCATCCATAGGAATCACAAGCCGTCGATGCATAGCTGTTACCGGGCGCCACGTGCGCATTCGAATTCATGAAAGGAAATTCAAAGAGTTACGCTTTTGGCTAAATAAATGGATTTTCACGACAAGATTTCAAGAATCTGAGATTTTTCCTAAGGGTTCTGTAGCCTCTCGAAGATAAGTACAGACGTCTCCGTATCTATCCGCAAGACTCTACTAATCTGCTCATGACCGGTGAGTCCTATATAACCTAGGCTCTGATACCAACTTGTCACGACCCCAAATTTAAACTAGTCGTGATAGCGCCTATCATGGAACTAGGCCAGCCAAATTAATGCTCAAACGTAATGAATCTTTCATTTATATCATTTCTAAACTGACAATCCATAAAAGTTTCGTTTAATCATTTTTAAAACAGATAAAACTACGCTGAATGTTAAATACAACCCCAAGATCCCGAAGTCACTAATCATGAGCATCTAAACAGAAATACAATTCTGGAACACAAGCTTATAATAATAATAAGAGGGAGAGAGCAGGGTTGCGGACGCGTGCAGCTACCTCGCAAATCTCCGAGAAACCCCTGAGGCAGGTAAACAACTCACTCTGTCCTAGCACTTGAATCTGCACACACGGTGCATGGAGTAATGTGAGCACACCAACTCAGTAGTAATGAAAGTAAATAATGTTTGAGACCTACGAAATGCATAAAACAAGTCATCAATTCACAGTAAATACAATTTTTCTTTCGAAATCACAGATACGATAATTTTAAACACTTGAAAGTCGGTTTCAGTAAAATTCCTTTGAAAATGTACCTTTCCATAGTTTCCAAAGAAATCAAGATAATTTAACATAGAAATGATAGAAATCATAAATAGCCTCTCGGGCAAAACCACATTTCATAAATCGCCCCTCGGGCATAACATCACTCAAAATCAGTCACTCAGCATGCCTCACAATCACTCGTATCAGCCCCCCGGGAAATCTCACAGTCACTCATGGCTCCCAATCACTCGTCACTCAACACTCGGCATTCGCACTCAGTAGGTACCTGCGCTCACTGGGGGTGTACAGACTCCGGAGGGGATCCTACAGCCAAGCGCTAATAACAACCCATCTCGTGGCATCAATAACTCGGGCTCTTGGCCTCGCACATCTCATAATAATGTGACATGTTGCAGTGTGCAGCCCGATCCATAACATGCTCACAATGTTGGCACTCGGCCTCACTCAGTCAGAAACTCTCAAAAACCAATCGGGCTATCAACAAACGGGGTACTCGACCCAAAACAGTATTTACATCACAAAATAGTATAAACAAGTCTGAGTTTCGCAAACAGTTATAGAATGACTAAATGTAAATCATAACCAATATAGTGAGGAATATTGGAAAGTAGCCCCCAAGGGGTCTAAACAGGTCGGCACATCGCCCTAAACATGGCTTACAGCCCAAATATAACAATAATCTAAAAACACGATTTAACATATGATTTAAAAGTAAATACGCAGCTCAATAGTTGCCACGGTAAGGACCAAGTCCAAATCCCCAATCATTTCAAGCCCCACACTCCTCATCCAGCATGTGCATCATACCAAAATAGTGAGAAAATACTGAGTCCGGGGTTTCATACCCTCAGGACAAGATTTACAGTCATTACTTACCTCAAACCAGCCCGAAAACTAGTACGCGATACTCTTGCCCCTCGAATCGGCTCCCAAATGCTTAGAATCTATTCAAAAACATATTAATAACATCAAAATATGATAGGGAGACGAAATCCATTCAAATATTTATCACAATTAGGCACAAATCCCAAAATTAGCCAAACCCAACCCCCGGGCCCCCGTCTCGGAATTCGATAAAAATCACAAAGTTGGAACCTTTATCCTCCCACGAGTCTATACATACCAAGATGATCATAATAGGACCACAATTGCCCCTTCAATTGCTCAATTAAAGTCTCCAATTTCCCATGCCCTAACTTCCCCAATTTTGGGTTTAAATCCCACAAATTTCAGATTTAATCACTTAGAAATCAACATAGAATCGAGTTATGAAGTCAAGAATACTACCTCCAAGTGTTTCCAATTGATTCCCTCTTTAATATCTCTCAAAAGCGTCAATTCCACCAAAAAATGGTGAAAAATGGCTAAGGGTCGCAGATATGGCCTTTTAAATACACTGCCCAGGCGCCCTTAACTTCCTCAGTGCGTTCGCGTTACCAGGTACGCATTCGTGGAGCACAACCCTAACTTCCCCTATGTGATTGCATCCTTCCCCCACGCATTCGCACAACTTACCAGTAAGCGCCACACACCCTCAGCCCTATGCTTTCGCAGGTCTCCCCCACGCGACCGCACTGCTCAACACTCCCTCACTTACGCGATCGCGGGCCCTCAATGGAGATCGCATAGTACAAAAACTATGCTGCCCCAAAAATCCTTATGCGATCGCATCAACACATACACGACCGCATAGAAGGATATCAAAACTAAACACCAGAAAAATTTCTGCAATTCTCCCAAGTCTGAATTAGTCTGTTAACCTCCCGAAACTCACCCGAGGCCCCCAGGACCTCAACCAAACATACAAAAACATCGCATAACCTTATTCAAACTTAGTCGAGCCTTCGGAACACCCAAAACAACACCAAAACACCAAAACCACATGGGATTCAAGCCTATGAACTTTGCGATTTCTAAATTTCGCCAATGATGCCGAAACCACCCAAAACACGTCCGATTGACCTGAAAATTTGCACACATGTCCAAAATGAAACTAAGAGCCTGCTCCCACTTTCGGAATACCATTCCGACACCGATAGCATTTTTCACTGTCGACCGAAAATCGCCAAAAACTCAATTTCGCCAATTCAAGCCTAAATCTACTCCGTACCTTCGCATGACATGCCGATGATGAAAGAAACACGTACAAACTAGCAACTATTCGTCCGATCAGCATCAATATCCTCACAAATATACTGCAACTAGATCCGGAATTATCCATTCTAGGTCCGACGACCTCATCTCATCTACCACAATCACTCTAGCGACATGATGCATCAATACCATCCAGAGCCATAACCTGTGCAACTCGTGCACTCAATAGAAACACCCCACGAACTCAGATCATAGAAAAGATTCACACGAGAAGACTATCCTTCCATTAACAATTACCATCACAACGCCATGCATAGAGCCTGACACTCGTCGTAAAATCAAAACACACGAATCTGACACCAAGGATCATACCTCCACATAACTCCGCTATAATGCGTGATCTCATCCACACCAAAGGGTAACCCCTAGATCACTCCAGAATATGAATTAACTCAATGACAATCGAATGATACATCCCTCAACAATAGCAATTCGGAGTCAACAATTCTGACCCGGTGCAGAACACACACCCATACTGGGACTACCAATAACCTTAAATCAACTCTGGTCACCCACCACAGATAGATAACTCTCCGAAGGTTCACAATGACTGAATCATGGCATTTACTAACATATGATTAGCTTTGCTCACATCCTCACGGCCCACAACCACAAAATAATTTATGTATGAGAACTCTCAATCTCGAAGTCCATGAAGCGCAAAAATTACCATATCTGATCCCAACTCCACTGCTCGAATATATAACACATACCTAATACTCAATCATTCCACGAGGGATACCCCCATAATTCCTCTGTGTCACCAAGAAACCTTGAATATTAGCAGTCAATTCAACAAGAGAGCGTCGCAATACCGATGAAGCACCCATAACTCCACACATTGACCTTTCTAAAATGTATAACCTCATCAAGCCACTCAATTGGTGATATCATCTACCTCGTTATCTGAAACTACCAATGCTGCTTGATAAATTTGATCTTCCTCCAGAGCTGAACCGAGATCTCACATATGCAAGTCTCATCTCTACACAACATACCGCATACGCCACGCCATCCTACAATAAATATGAGAATTTCATGATCCCTTCCGAGCACAAACAACTACGCACCCAACTATCCAAGAAGTTTACATTTAATCCCATCTAGAAGCAAAGTCATGATACATCACATTCTCCTCACGCCAGTAGAGAATATACATCTCTATCCGTGGTAGAAATCATCAAGAACTCTCCGAATCCCATTTGTACAACACGAAACTGTCAGGACTGAATCCTTCTAATTCAACCAAGCTACGCAGGTCACCAAAACCCAAGAGCATTGCAAAGAAACACCAACAAAAATTCATCGCCTCATAAACCCCCAAAAAACTAATCATATCCCTTACCATGCCGATCCGACCTACTACAAAGTTGTCCTATTTATCCAAGTTCCTTCTGAATTACCTTCGAATTGATACTTCTCCTTTCCATAATACTACAATTCTCAACCCAGACTCACCACACTAGACCCAAGCATAGGACTGTACCGTTTATGGCTCGTAAACAGCTGAATACACTCTCAATATCCCCAAAACTTACCCTGAAGAGACTTCCTGCGAATCTAAAGCCATTATCTTCACTTTTCTGATACTGATAGATAGAATTCATATTAATTTAGAGACACCACAAGCCTTGACACCCTCCATGTAATCTCAGTTGTAGGCCAATTCACACCTTGAATATCCTCACACCACTTGGCTCAAAGCCAACGATCAAAACAAACAATAACTCACAATGACCATACGTTATCACTGTCTTCATACCGCTGTGAGATTCAACTAAATCCTTCATAAGCTCATGTGACACAAACCATATGATATTCCACTTCGTATGCAAATCACGCATTCACCATTGTAATAGTCATGCCAACTTCCAAGAGCAATCTAAACTCAAATTGCAACATATATCAATTTCTGATAAAAGAGGACTTGCCACAAAATAACCTAAGGATCACACAACCTCAGGACACCCCGCGGGAGATAGCCCCGCCTACTTAGCCTCAAACTGATCTCTCACTATACCCTTCCAAACATCATAGCTATTACGCAATCACTTTATCCTTATCCGTTTAAAAACAACCAACGCCTATCCTCGAGGCCTCACGATACGTAGTCTAAGAACCTGAAGCTGATGGTAGAACCAACACTGTAGCTGTGGTCAAAGAAATCTTGAGCTTCTGGAAGCTCTATCCACACTCGTCTGACCACATGGATACTCTCATTGGACAACACGTGTCCCAAGAACGTTACTGAACTGAGACAAAATTCACACTTGGAGAACTTTGCATAAAGCTTCTCCTCCCTCATAAAGCCCACCCTTTTTTGAGACAATCAAGCAATATGAACATATCTCACCCTCAAATCACACCCACCACACAGATATCTAGTCAAAAAGTCTCGCAATAAGGACACGAACGGATAGATATGTCCCCAAATACACGTGCTCACACAAATGAAATCTCAGCACTCAAGCCACATACAAAATACGGCCTCAAGACTACCTGACTGGCCCATCATCAACATGCTAAAAATCACATCTCATCCATGGGAATCACAAGTCGTTGATGCACAGCTAATACCAGGCGCTCACGTGCGCATTCGAATTCATGAAAGGAAATTCAAAGATTTACGCTTTTGGATGAATAAATGGATTGGCACGACAAGAATTCAAGAATGTGAGATTTTTCCTAAGGGTTTTGTAGCCTCTTGAAGATAAGTACAGACGTCTCCGTACCGATCCGCAAGACTCTACTAAACCTGCTCATGACCGGTGAGTCGTATGTAACCTAGGCTCTGATACCAACTTGTCACGACCCCAAATCTAAACTAGTTGTGATGGCGCCTATCATGGAACTAGGCCAGCCAAATTAACGTTCAAACGGAAAGAATCTTTCATTTATATCATTTCGAAATTTATTTTTTATGGCCCTATTTAAACCAAATTATTTTATAATTAGCCAAAATGGCATCTTTTGGCTATAATTGCAATAACTTAGCAATCATAGCCCAAGTATATAATTTTATATTATTTTTGACCGGAAATTAGTCATTTGTATTTTTAAATATTAAATAATTATTTTATATTATTTTTTGTGCATGAAATTCATTTTTTATAATTATTAGCCATTTTACAAATTATTTTAATTAATTCGAATTGGGTATTTAACAAATAGCCACTTTCATTTTAATTCTAGCCTGAACAACCAGTCCCAAATCCAATTAAATTAGCCTAAATACCCCAGGCCCAATCCATTATCCTACCCGACCCAATTCCCATTAAATCTGGACCGTTGATCATTTCTGATCAATGGACCAGATTCGTTCTTACCTTAATTAACCCGAAAGACCTACCCCCCCCCCTTTTCCCTCATTCTCTCTTTCACATTGTCGTTACATCCCTCTTATCTCTCTCAAGCTCTCTCTGCTAAATCTTGCTCATACTCGCCGGCCGTTGGCTCGCCGGTAACAATGGTGGTTCCACCACCATCCCTAGTCTCCATAGCTCCCTCACACGTCAGATTATTGCTACCCTAAGGTCCTCAAGAGAACCCGAGGCGGTTCAACTCACACCCATGGCCTTTTCATGTCACTCTCACGCCACCCTTGTCCATCCGAGTAAGACCTTTCTATCTCCGGCTAAAACCTATGGTTTCTAAGCTTGATTCTCTCTACCTCTGGTTTATCTCTCTCTGAAACCCTAACTCATCTCTTGAATCTTCAGATCTGCAATAGATCTGAGTATATTCTGAGTTATTTTACTGTTTTCCTTAAGATCTCTCCGGTTTTTCAAAAATGCCTCTTCGTCTTCAAAGTTAGGGTTTCTTAACCCCTTTTCAAAATGACTTTTCCTTCTGATTTTTCATATTATACTATGTTTTTTTACTATTTTTAAACGTTTATTCATGCTTTTCCCCTTTTATCTGATTTATTATGCTAAAACCCAAAGTCCCCTGGTCTTAATCTTCGTATGTGTGCTTGTTTCTCATGAACAATATGAGTTTCTATGATTTTACCCTATTATGTTCAGTAGGGTTTCTGACTCTTGCTTCTTCCGCTTATATTATGTTTATTCTGTTAATTCCTCTAATCATTTCTACCTTCTCTAGTTGAATCCCTGATTCTATGTGATTCTTGCTTTACTATGTTTCTGATTTTACTTCTTCTTGCCTATTATGTGTTTATTCCGTTTGGTTTATCGAAATTTTTTGTTAATTCCCCCCTTAATCACTACTATTCCTATTTGAATCCCTAACTCTTCTGTGATTAACACCTTTTACTGATTTCCTGTGATGATATCTTTTACTGATTTCAACCTCTAAAATATTTTCTTGCCTTATTTTATGGGCGATTATGCTGTCAATCGATTTTTTTTAAGTATTTTCCTTAGTTAGATTTTATGAACCTAGCCTCTATTACATGTCTTATACTTCTATGTGCTTAGATTGTTTCCTTATGAGTTATATTCCAGTCACATATGGTATCTTTCCTTATTTATTACATGTCTATTACCGTTTGAAGTTAACTCCGTAATCGAAGGGAGTACTTACATTGATTTTATGTTGATTGATTCTGATTCCCCAATCACTACATGACTTTGATTTTTACCTTATTCTCTACCTAGTTTCAAACTATATATACATGTCTCTTTCATTAACACATAACACACGAGCACATTGGTTCAAAAAAGCTCTCTCTCTCTCTCTCACTCAAAACTTTCTGCTCTCTTTCTGTGTTACTTACTATTATTCTGAGTTTGCTGACTACAAGCCAAGGCTAACTATTATGCTCTCCTGTCCCTTCACTTTTGTGTTTACTGTTTTCTTTACTGGTATGTTCTAATTTCAATTCAAGTCCCAAACCAATATGCTTCTTTTACTACTTCAGTTTCTCATGTTTCTAATATGTTTCTATCTGTGGTATTGTTATTCAACTGCAACTAATATTTCTACTTTACTGCTTTATCAGCATGCTTCTGAGTATGTCCAACCCCTTAGGATCAGCCTGCTTATGAACCCCCTTTGTAGTATACCTCAATGTGACTCTGCCTTACTTATTTTTTCCCTGATTTATGTCATGAATATTTTTTAGCAAAGCAGTTAGCTATCCTAAGTTGTCTGATCCTGTGTTGGTTCTGAGATTCATGATATGCTGATTCCCTAAACCCCTATAAGAATTTTCATGCTCCTGTAACTATGTGTGCACTACATGTGCTCTATGTGTCCCCAATCCCCATCAACCATGTGTGTAGGTTTGTTCTTCCTGTTTTGGTTATGTATTTTTTAAGTATTGCGGAGTTTGGTTTTGGATCTATGTTTGATCTGCTATTGTTTAATTATATAACTCTCTCTTTTCAAAAGTTGTTTTACTGAATGACTCCCTCTTTTATTTCACAAAATTGTTTCAAGCGAGTCTATTTTAACACTGTTTTCTTACTAAAACCTTTTCAAAACTATATCAAGCACTCTTACTCTACTCTTAGGTCCTTAAGTTCTGCCCCTCTAATGTGTGACAGACTGCTTAGGATCCCTATGAGATCCCTCTGAACTCTGATGCATTATAGCTGGCTCTTCAACACTGCACTTACTTAATTATGGTTGTGAAATCCGGGAGTGAGCACTGCCCGGGATCCCTTGAGGTTCTTAGGGAACTCTGACACACCCAGATATGAGAAAGGCTATGAAACATTTGGGCATTTGAGGTTCTGAGAATCTGGGCCTATTTTCAGGCTCCTTATAGTGTAACTTATTATTTTTCTTTATCTATTTATGTAATTCATTCACATTGGTTTGCAATAATTATTGTAAACGAATATTGGGGATTGATAGTGAAAAGGGGAGGGTAGCCATGTCTGTTGTCGATATCAATGGGGTAGAAACCATGCCTTATGTTTAGCATGTCATGTATTAGATATCATATTCTTATGTTTAGTGTTTCAGCATCTCATTTGACATTATTTTCTTCACTTAGAAATCCTGCTTCTAGGCTAAATAACAAAACCGTTGCTACTGCATATTCTGAAAATCATGTTGTAACTTTCTATGCATCTAGAAATCATGCTTTTTTAGGAATTTTGCATATAAATCATTCTGCATCTTATAATGTTCATACTAGATACCTTGTTTTAGGACCTCACTAAGTCACGCCTAGCTAAGCTACTGATGCATGAAAAGGGACATAAGGCAGTATCACATATGATTATCATATGTTAGTAAAACTAGTAATAACCCTTGTGTCTTTGCAACACTTAGAACAACATGCTTTAGGCAATACAACTTCTAAACTGTTTTAATAATTCTGGTAACTATTGTGCATTCCCCCACACCTAGTCAAGCCTTAGGTAACCAACCTTTATAAAACTTGAAAATGGTTGCTTTTGTGTTTAATGCCTAATGGTTAACATGCTTAAAATCAGTAGGCAAACTGATTAGGGCCCCTGCTTCTGGGTTTATAAAATAAAACTGCATATCTTATGTGTTTTGATATTCAATTAGACATCATGTTTTAGGATCATGTCTAATAATACTGCTCTTATTTGTGTTTGAGTCGTGCTGTTTACGTGCATTATTTGGGGAGGTAAATCTGAGCCTCTTAATTGTTTTTCCCCGCCTTTATCTGTTAAAGTCCTATCTGTTCTTGCATGTCACCCAGTATTTTCTCCTTTCAACCTTAGGGGTCTGTTTAGAACTGCCTTTAAGTAGAGGTCATAATCTCTTCTAGGACCATTAAGGAGGGACGGGTAACAGCACGCATAGAGGTCGTTAAATAAACTCGCTTAATAACCACTAAGAGGTGGAAAAAGGGTAGACATGGATATGATGACCGGTGCACTAATGCCACGTGTAGCCCCTCTTCTGAGGACTGATTACCGGGCATTGTACTGATGTAATCCTATAGGATAAACAACCTAGGAACCCCTATCCCTTACATATGTGTTTTAGATCATAACTCTCTCAAAACCTTATATGTGTGCCTAGACACTAAATCTTTTAAACTTTAGCACATATGTGTGCTTAGACTGTGAATCTTCTCAGAAACCTTTATTTGTTTACATGTGTGCTTTTATTGCTTATGTGCTACTTGTTTTAAAATTCAAAAAGTTTGTTTGGCCGGGAACCATAGTTATGGACTTCAAGGGGTGCCTAACACCTTCCTCTTGAAGTAATTTCAAGCCATTACCCTATCTCTGGTTATCCAATTTGTGTTTGTAAATGACCCTTAGTAGGTGCCCTAACGCATATTAATTCTTTAGGTGGCGACTCTTCAATTCCTTACCCCTTTCAAAAAGGAAACGAGTTGTCCCAATGATGTCGAATACCCTGACCAATCCGAAAGGAGAGGGAGAAGAGAGGGGGGCGCTTTCATGTGCAATTAATTGTTTCTCTCTTTCAAGTACTTGTTCTGTTCAAAATCAAAACTGACATGTTTCTTTTTGTTTCCCTTTGTAACTGCTTTTCAATCATAAATGTTGTATTTACCACTTTCATAACGTGAAATTAATTGTTTATCTCTTTCAAGTACTTGTTCTGTTCAAAATTAAAACTGACATGTTTCTTTTCGTTTTCCTTTGTAACTGCTTTTCAATCATAACTGTTGTATTTACCGCATTCATAACGTGCAAATACATGACAACATGCTGTTATTGCTCATTTATTGTTGCATAATCATGCTCAACATTATATCCCACTCGTGCCTATACAAATACTATAGCAACGCTTGATGAGTGGTTGCGCTCTTTCATTTTATATCACCCCTAAATTCGGAAAGGCTTATTTGCGGTAAAACTAGTTGATCAGCGGTGCAGTCAACGGTTCCGTGCCTTTCCTCCTCAAGTTATCCGCTTGAGGGTACCAGTCTAAAACCCCATAGAAAACTTACTATGTTATATTGTACATGCATCATGGTCAAACCTAGCCGGGTTAATGTGTCGTCCGCACAATAACCCTTTAAGACAGCCTTATCCAAAAGTCCACCGGGTTTTTCATAATCACAACGGACGCAATCACGTTTTGTACATTTATTTGGAGAATTAAATGCCTGTATGCTAATCATAAGTGTATAAATAGTCGAGTCTGGCGGGGGTAAGGGTCTAACCTTATCTATTTTGCAGAAAATGAGGCACGAAATCCCCAGGTCCGGCATGGCCCAAAGAATACCACCATTGTTGCTGGATTGGCGGGAAGACCTTTCGCCAAGTGACAAAGATACCTGTTGTTGAGCATGCACGACTTGAGGAACCTGATTGACAAACTAAGAAGATCGATTATGGGGAAGGTCCTTCTAGGACCAAGTAGTCTAGGTTTCATTTTCATTGCTTTTTTCAAATGTAATAAGGCCAAGTGCCATTAGTGACTTTATTTCCTGCTTATTATTTTACTGTCGTTTTGGATTCGTCTATTTTACATTAATGAAATGAGGAATTTTGGCATCTAAATTCTCCAAATAAACTGGTCGCTAGGCTTACCTCGGGCACAACGAGGCTCCCAAGTTAGCACACGATTTTATTCCTTCACTATCTGTTTAAATACTGCAATATTTCTCATGATCCTCACTGACTTGGCTACCTTTTATTTTTGTTTTTGTTTCTTTCTTTTGATTATCCCGCCCCCCAAAGGTTTGTTCGTGCATTCTGGCATCATCATCATATCACACAAGATCCAGGGGCCCCCCACCTCCTCCTCCTCCTAGTCCACCTAAAGGCAAAGGCAAAATGGAAGATTTGAGCAACATCAGACAAGAAAACACAATAACAGCTGAACGAACAGAAGCCACTGAAAATCAAGGCACTCAAGTTCAGAATAAAGTTATGTCACAACTGGAGCAAAGGTTGTTGAAACTCCAAGGAGATCTTGGGCATGTCGCAACTTGGCAAATTTATTCCTCTCACTCAGTGTCCCAGATTTCACTCAAAATCCCATACCTCCTCATAACACCCCAAACAAACAAAATCCTCCCACAACTCATCATCATTCAACTCCACCGAAAAATCAAATTATCCTACCACAGCACCAGCACAACACTTGCCACACTCCGAGAAACACCCCACTGATCATCCCTGAACCACAAAACTCCACAAGTGACCACCTCTATGCTCAAACACCAGGTCATCAGAACAACCCCATATACGTGGAGACTCTACCTCACTACACCCAACACATTGCTTACGCACCTGAATCCAGTAAGAAAGATATGTTTATTAAGAATTTGGCCGAGGAACTCAAGAAGCTGACTAGTCGCGTTCAGGGAGTTGAAGGAAGCAAGGGAGTCGAAGGGTTAAACTACGAAGATCTCTCCATACAACCTGATGTTGAACTATCAGAGGGTTACAAACCTCTTAAGTTCGAAATGTTCGATGGTATAGGTGATCCCAGGGTCCGTCTGAGGACCTATTGTGATAAATTGGTTAGAGTAGCAAGAGACGGGAAGATTCGCATGAAATTTCTTATGAGGAGCCTCACAAGAGATGCTTTATCTTGGTACATCATCCAAAACCCTAAGAAGTGGTCTGACTGGGTAAGTATAGCATCAGACTTCATGGACCGGTTCAGGTTCAATACGGAGAATCCAACAGACGTGTTCTACATCCAGAACCTTAAAAGAATCCCACCGAAACTTTTCGCGCGTATGCCGCTCACTGGAGATCTGAAGCAGCCAAGGTCAGGCCTGCCCTAGAGGATGAACAAACGAACAAATTCTTCGTTCGGGCACAAGACCTGCAGTATTATGAGAGGCTAATGGTGATTGAAAATCACAAATTCTCTGACATCATCAAGCTGGGTGAGATTATTGAAGAAGGTATCAAGAGTGGAATGATCACTAACTTTGAGGCACTACATGCCACCATCAAAGCCTTGCACTCTAGTGGTATATCCAAGAAGAAAGATGCAGGAACGGTAATGGCTGCACAGGGACCCAAATCCCCATTGGTATACTGAACTTCCCCACTCACCTATCAAGCACCCTCGCCGACCTATTAGTCAGCACCTCCACCAACATATCACCCATCTCCACCGTCTACATATCAGCGTACTTCCCCCAGATATTCCCAACCAGCTCTTGTTTATCATAACTACAACTCTCAGCCATCTCACTTCCAATCACCCTCTGCTTGCTAAAATTTCTCGAGACTTCGACCCAACTTTGATCGCAGACCTCATAAACAATATACTGCCATTGCTAAACCTATCGACCAGTTGTATGAAAGATTAGAAGCTGCTGGTTATGTCACTCATATCCCTACTATAACCCTTGAAAATCCATCCCAATGGGTCAATCTAAACAAGACTTGTGCATACCATTCCGGCATGAAGGGGCATACATTTGATGAATGTCGCTCAGTGAAGGATAAGATCTAGTCTATGATTGATAACAAGGTCATCCAAGCAAAGGAAGCTGCTTCCAATGTTCGCAACAATCCTCTTCAAGACCATAGGGGTGTGAACATGCTAGAGATAGAAGAAAATTGGGACCTAGAGGGGTCGATCGGGTTAATTATATAAGGTGATGACCCAAAGAAGACAATGGTCACTCTTAATCCCATCATAGTCCAGATTCAGCCATCTGGAGACGTCGAGGTAACTGCATCACTCCCATTCAAGTTTGAAACGGCACCACCTGCAAACACACATTTTACGTTCAAGGTTGAAGTTATGACACCTGCTAAGGCACCCATTCCATTCAAAGTGAAAGTAGCTGAACCAATCACAGTGACAGTGTCAACCACGCCACCTTTCAACGACAAGGTTGTACCTTGAGATTACACGGCTGAAGCAAGAAAGAAAGGTAATGTCAAGAAAGAAGAAGCTAGTGTTGCACAGGGGATGACAAGGACCGTCATGTCTATACACATGACACTTGGTAGAGTCTAGCAAGAATGCTTCCAACAGGCCGCCCGTCATTGAGAAAGGCCCAAATCATCTTTGGAGAAAGGTGCAGGACGGGGAATACTCAGTCATCGATCAGCTGAACAAAACTCCAGCCCAGATATCAATTCTGGCATTGCTGCAAAATTTAGAGACACACAAAATGCTTTGATGAAAGTGCTGAATGAAGAATATGTGCCAAATAAAATAACAAGTGGAGAAATGGCCAATATGGTAGGTCAAGTATTGTAGAGTCACAAGATCACTTTCTACGAGGACGAGCTACCACCTGAAGGGCTAAGTCATAACAAAGTACTGCACATCACTGCTCAATGTGAGGACTACTTCATCACCAGGATTCTGATTGCCGGGGGATCCAGCCTCAACATCTGTCCGTTGACAACACTCAAGAAATTGGGCAAGGGGTTGTACGAGATCAAAGAAGGATCTATGAATGTAAAGGCTTTCGGCGGTTCTCAGAGGTCTACCATTGGTGAAATCAGTCTTTGCTTGCAGATGGGACCTACATGGTTCGAGGTTGAATTTCAGGTGATAGACATATCAGCATCCTACAACCTGTTGTTAGGATGTCCATGGATACATGCTGCTGGGGCTGTGGCATCAACATTACATCAGTCAGTAAAATTTGAATGGAACCACCAGGAGGTGATCATCCATTGAAACAGAAGCAATCATATCTATAGTCGTCATATCATCCCAGTGAATGAAGGTAAAGGAAGGTTGGGTGGAGAAACCTACAACCACATTGAACGTATCAATGGAGTAGACAAAGACAAATGGTGGGATAGTAAGATAGAGAGCATACTGAACTGGAGTGGATACGAGCCTGGCAGAGGACTTGGTAAAAATCTTCAAGGGATTTCCAAACCAATACAACTAAAGCACCATGGCACCACTTTTGGGTTGGAATACAAATACACATGGAAAGAGTACGATAATTGGTCTCCACCATGGCGCGACCCTTACTATCCATTGGAAAAGCTGATACCTCATCTGGAGCAGACCTTCCAGCAGGCCAACTTAATATGGGAGTCAGAGGAGGAAGAAGCATTGGCGGCCTTGAAAAATCTATTCCTGGAATATGGTGACATGGACTGCTATGTTATTGTTGAGGAGGAGGAGGAGGAGGAGGAAGGCCCCACCATCCAAGCTATGAGTAAGGGATCATTCCTCAAGAATTGGACAGTCAGACCATCCAGGGCCCGACGCGTCCTAGGGGTAGCAAAGCTGAACAAGCATTGTTTATTTTTCCTTTTCACCTTTTCCATTTTTGGATTTTTCAATAAAATCTCCAATGTTCCAAAGCATTCAAAAATCACTTTTATGTTTCAACGAATCTGTATTTATCTATTATCATTTCTCTCATTATTTTATCTATACAACATTACTATTTCCTGTCTTGATGAACCAATGACTGTGACATGCAATGAGAAAACGCAACAACAGGATAGTGATTCAGAAGAAGAGGATGTCATACCCGATAAAATTATCGGAGAAGTTGAGGATTTTGAAAACAATCCTAAGTCCAATCTGGACGAAACCGAGATAATCAACCTGGGAGGTTCAGGAACTGTCAAAGAAACTCGCATCAACATTCATTTATCGCCATCAGATAAAGTGGAATATACATAATTCTTGAAAGAATATGAATACATATTTGCATGGTTATACAATGACATGACTGGTCTAAGTACATCAATTTTGGCCCACAAGCTGCCAACCAATCAATGTACCCGCCGGTAAAGCAAAAGCCCAGAAAGTTCAAGCCTGATATGAGTCTTAAAATCAAAGAGGAAGTTATCAAGAAAATCAACGCCAAGGTTCTCAGTGTAGTTGAATATCCGACATGGTTAGCCAACATCGTGCCAGTGCCCAAGAAAGATGGAAAGGTCAGGGTTTGTGCCGACTACAGGGATCTCAACTAGGCCAGTCCGAAGGATGATTTCCCTCTCCCGAACATACACATCCCGATTGACAATTGCGCCAAGCATGAGCTTCATTCGTTCATGGATTGCTTTGCTGGTTACCATCAAATTTGGATGGACGAGGAAGATGCTGAGAAAACGACTCTCATTACGCCATGGGGGGTCTACTGTTATAAGATGATGCCATTCGCTTAAAGAATTCTAGGGCCACCTATATAAGAGGTATGACCACTATCTTCCATGACATGATACAAAAACAAATCCAGATGTGTGTGGATGACATCATCATCAAGTCAAAAAGGGCCACCGACCATACAGCAGATTTGAGAAAGTTCTTCGATAGGTTGCGAAAGTACAACTTGAAATTAAACCTCGTGAAGTGTGTGTTCGGGGTTCCTGCTGGGAATTTGCTTGGGTTCATCGTCAGCCGTCGAGGGATAGAATTTGATCCATCAAAGGTCAAAGCCATCCAAGAGTTACCACCACCAAAGAACAAGAAAGATGTGATGAGTTTCCTGGGACGCCTTAACTACATCAGCCGATTCATAGCCCAGTCCACGGTTATATGTGAACCAATCTTCAAGATGCTAAAGAAAGATGTTGCGACCAAATGGACCAAGGATTGTCAGAAAGCTTTTGACAGAATCAAGGAATACTTGTCAATGCCACCAGTTTTGGTCCAGCCAGAGCCAGGTAGAGCCTTGCTACTCTACCTTGCGGTATTAGATGAAGCTTTCGGCTGCATTCTGGGGCAGCATGATGAGACATGAAGAAAGGAACAGTTTATTTATTACCTGAGTAAGAAGTTCACTCAATATGAGGCACGGTATTCTGTACTGGAACGTACCTATTGTGCTTTAACCTGGGTAGCCCAGAAGTTGAGGCATTACTTATGTGCCTACACAACATATCTCATATCGAGGATGGATCCCTTGAAGTATATCTTTCAGAAGCCCATGCCCACTGGCATGCTGGCCAAATGGCAAATCCTGCTGAGTGAGCTCAACATTGTCTATGTGACTCAGAAAGCGGTCAAGGGGCAAGCACTGGCAGATCATATTGCTGAGAATCCTGTGGAAGGAGAATACGAACCCCTGAAAATGTATTTTCCCGATGAAGAAGTGTCACTAATAGGAGAAGACATTGCAGAATCCTATGAAGTTTGGAGAATGTTCTTCGACGAAGTAGCCAATTTCAAAGGAGTCGGCATTGGAGCTATCCTGCCAAACTCAGATTTCCCTACACCAACAATATGGCAGAATATGAAGCCTGCATCTTAGGGCTCAATATAGCCGTTGACATGAATATCCAGGATTTGTTAGTAATTGGTGACTCAAACCTGCTAATACACCAAGTACAAGGATAATGGGCTACCAAGAATTCCAAGATACTGCCATATCTGCACAATGTGCAGGAATTGAGAAAGAGGTTCACGAAGACAGAATTTTGGCACTTCCCCAGAATTCAGAACGAGTTTGTTGATGCATTGGCCACTCTATCATCTATGATACAACACCCAGATAAGAACTTCATTCATCCTATTCCATTAAGATCCATAGCCAACCAACATATTGTTCCCACGTTGAAGAAGAAGCAGACAGAAGACCATGGTTCCACGACATGAGGAAATACTTGTCAAAGGGAGAGTACCCAGAGCTTGCAAATCACACTCAGAAACGCACGCTTTGGAGATTGTCCAACAATTTCTTTCTTAGCGGAGGAAACCTATACAGGAGAACTTCCGACTTGGGATTATGAAGATGTGTCGATGCAAAGGAAGCTTCCAGACTACTTGAAGAGATACATACTGGGACCTGCGGTCCGCATATGAATGGTTGTGTCTTGGCAAAGAAAATACTCAGAGCCGGTTACTTCTGGATGAGCATGGAAACAAATTGCATCCAATATGCCCGGAAATGCTACCGATGTCAGTTACATGCAGATATGATAAAGGTACCCTCAAACAAGCTCAACGCAACAAGCTCGCCTTGGCCGTTTGCTTCCTGGGAAATGGACGTCATTGGACTAATAAAGCCTACCACCTCAAATGGACATGGATTCATCTTAGTAGCTATTGATTATTTCACCAAATGGGTCGAAGCAGCGTTCTACAAAGCAGTGACTAAGAAAGTCGTGGCAAACTTTGTCCGGGACCATATTATTTGTCGGTTTGGAATTCTAGAGTCAATCATCACCGACAATGGCTCCAATCTCAACAGTGATCTGATGAAAGCCATGTGCGAGACTTTCAAAATCAAGCACAAGAATTCCACAGCCTATAGATCTCAGATGAATGGAGATGTAGAAGCCGTCAACAAGAACATCAAGAAGATATTGAGAAAGATGATAGAAAAACACAAAAAGTGGCATGAAAAGCTATCATTTGCCTTACTGGGATATCGCACCACAGTCTGCACATCAACTAGGGGAACTCCTTATCTACTGGCTTATGGTACGGAAGCTGTTATTCCTGCCGAAGTGGAGATCCCTTCCTTAAAAATCATACAAGAAGCTGAGCTCCGCGACGCAGAATGGATAAAAGGCCGGTACGAGCAGTTGGCCCTCATATATGGGAAGAGGATGAATGCAATATGTCACGAACAACTTTATTAGAGCAGAATGACCAGATCTTTCAACAAAAGAGTCAAACCAAGACAGTTCACACCAGGGAAGCTGGTGTTAAAGAAGATCTTTCCACATCAAGATGAAGCCAAAGGGAAATTCTGTCCCAACCGGAAAGGTCCATACATGGTTCACCGAGTATTGACACGAGGAGCTCTTATACTTGAAACAATTGACAGAGAAGTCTGGCCAAAGCCAATCAATTCAGATGCAGTCAAATGCTACTATGTGTAATTATTTATGATGTAAATTGAACTACGCCTAACTTGATTCCCGTTTAAGAGGGGATACGTAGGCAACCCTATGGGTTCGGTCACAATTCAATAAAAATCTCATTTCCCCCACGAAGGACCCTCAAAATTCTGAAGCAAGTTCAGTCGATCGCAGCATGTACAACGGTCAGAATCATCAAACATCTAACTGGGAAAATTTTTTGAGGAGGACCCTCAAAATTCTGTAGCATGAGTGGTTGCAATGTCTTGAACCATGTCACGGTCGTCGATTCATCTAAATTTCTCAAAATATATTTTACCATGTCTTTATAAAATCATGCACGTTTTCAAAATATAGCTTTGTTTAGCAAACGCTACCCCGATAACATAAACAAGATCATCAGACCAAGCAAAACGAAGCAAGCAAAACCAGTAGGGATACAAACCAACCTTCCCTATCTATAGAACTCACAAGTTTTCTTTGGATGCAGGAATAAAGAACAAACATGTTTCGAAGTCACAAACTTCAACACAGTCACAAAAGAAAAGTTTCCTATTAGCACAAAAGAACGAACATGCTATATAGTCACATTTCTCACAACAATCGCAATACCACAACATATTACTAGCTAAGAAATCCTACTATCATTCGCTATTTGTTCCTTTGTATAGGGCCAAGCCCTGCCTTCATCTTGCACGGGACTAAGCTTTGTCCCACATTTTGCATGAGGTTAAGCTCTACCTCCATTTTCATAAGGCTATCATCTGCCTTCTGTCTGCATAAGGCTAAGCTCTGCCTTCCGTCTGCATGAGACTAAGCTCTGTCTCCATCTTCCACAAGGCTAATATCTGCCTCCATCTTGCACAAGGCTAATCTTCTGCCTTCATTTGCATAAGGCTAATCTTCAGCTTTCCATTTGCATAAGGCTAATCCCCTACCTTCCCTTGCATAAGGCTAATCTCTGCCTTCTATTTTGCATAAGGCTAACCGCTGCCTTCCTATCTGCATGATTCTAAGCTCCTCCTCTAATTTACTTTTTCACCGAGACTAAGCGCTGTCTATCAAGCATTATCTACTTCTCTTCTCTTTCGGGCTAAAATCTGCCCTTCAATTCGCAAGACTAAGCTCTGTCTTGTCAGAATTATATTATTCCATATCATGGGCTAAAATATCGCCAACCTGTCCAAAGGCGTCATAGTCTAACGGCATCATCCTCTTAGCCAGAAGACACCATGTCATGGCCTGAGGATCTCTCTCAATTTGCATATCATTATTCAAAGGCATCATAGTTCGGAGGCACCATCTACATGGCCCGAGAACATCATTTCATGGCCTACGAATCTCTTATCAAGACATTCATGGCCTAGGACATCATGGTCTAAGGAAGTCATCCCTAACCGTCCAAAGACAAATTTCATATTCCAACGAGAACCTGCATCATGTCTAAATTTATGCACAGTATATTCTTGTATTGGTTTTATTTTCAGGTAACCCAGTAAGCAAAGGCTATCCCAGCAGGAGAAATCCCGCCTAGTTCTCCCAACCGTATCAAACCCGATATCCCACAAGTCGTTCATTCGCCCAACCCTAGATGTTGTGTCCGTTCTCGTGATAACTTCATCAGTATACTTCGTCGATGAATTTGTAACTACATACGACCTATTCCTGTAAAACCAGAGATATGTAGGTAGCTCAGAAGCCGGAGCGCGGCCTAAACCTCTCTAACCATTTCACTCGATCAAAATTGGCTATCTATCTTTACCCAAAAACTCTTTCATCCTTTGCGGGTAAAGAGGAGCAACTGTTAATACCCAATTTTTTCCAAAATATTTTTAAAATTGCATATGTACCTTCAAAATCATGCATTAACAACGATTGGTATTTTTTCATAATTTTCCTATACTGTCTAATTTATCTAGAATTTTATTTCCAATAAATAATTATAAAATCGCATCACAAATAATACAAAAGCATTTCTTGATTTAGTTTATTGTTTATGGCCCAATTTAAACCAAATTATTTTATAATTATCCAAAATGGTATCGTTTGGCTATAGTTGCAATAACTTAGCAATTATAGCCCAAGTATATAATTTTATACTATTTTTGACCAAAAAATAGTCATTTGTTTTTTAAATATTAAATAATTATTTTAAATTATTTTCTGCGCATCAAATTCATTTCTTATAATTATTAGCTTTTTTAAAAATTATTTTAATTAATTCGAATTGGGTATTTAACAAATAGCTACTTTCATTTTAATTCTAGCCTTAATTAAACCAGCCCCAAACCCAATTAAATTAGCCTAAATACCCCAGGCCCAATCCATTATCCTACCCGACCCAATTCCCATTTAATCTGGATCGTTGATCATTTCTGGTCAATGGAACAGATTCATTCTTACCTTAATTAACCCTAAAGACCTACCTCCCCCCCCCCTTTTCCCTCATTTTCTCCTTCACTCCGCCGTTACATCCCTCTCATCTCTCTCAATCTCTCTCTGCTAAACCTTGCTCATACTCGCCGACCGTTGGCTCTCCGGTATCAATGGTGGTTCAACAACCATCCCTAGCCTCTATGGCTCCCTCACACGCCAGATTATTGCTACCCTAAGGTCCTCAAGAGAACCAGAGGCGGTTCAACTCACACCCATGGCCTTTTCATGCCGTCCTCACGCCACCCTTGGCCATCCGAGTAAGACCAATCTATCTCTGGGTAAAACCTATGGTTTCTAAGCCTGATTCTCTCTACCTTTGAGTTATCTCTCTCTGAAATCCTAACTCATCTCTTGACTCTTCAGATCTGCAATAGATCTGAGTATATTATGAGTTATTTTACTATTTTCCTTAAAGATCTCTCCTATTTTTCAAAAATGCATCTTCGTCTTCAATGATAGGTTTCTTAACCCCTTTTCAAAATGACTGTTCCTTCTGATTTTCCGTATTATTCTATGTTTTTACTATGTTTAAACGTTTATTCATGTTTTTCCCCTTTTATCTGATTTATTATGTTAAAACCCTAAGTCCCCTGGTCTTAATCCTGGGTCTGATGATTTGATTCGTATGTGTGCTTGTTTCTCATGAACAATATGAGTTTCTGTGATTTACCCTATTATGTTCAGTAGTGTTTCTGACATTTGCTTCTTCCGCTTATATTATGTTTATTCTGTTAATTCCCCTTATCAGTTCTATCTTCTCTAGTTGAATCCCCGATTCTATGTGATTCTTACTTTACTCTATTTCTGATTTTACTTCTTCTTGCCTATTATGTGTTTATTCCGTTTTTTCATAGAAATTTGGTGTTTATTCTCCCCTTAATCAGTACTGTCCCTATTTGAATCCCTACTTTTTTGTGATTAACGCCTTTTACTGATTTCCTGTGATGATATCTTTTACTGATTTCAACCTCTAAAAATTTTCTTGCCTTATTTTATGGGCGATTATGTTGTCAATCAATATTTTTAAGTACTTTTCTTAATTAGATTTTCTGAACCTAGCCTCTATTACATGTCTTATACTTCTATGTGCTGAGATTGTTTCCTTATGTGTTATATTCCAGTCACATATGGTATCTTTCCTTATTTATTACATGTCTATTACCATTTGAAGTTAACTCCTTAATTGAAGGGAGTACTTACATTGATTTTATGCTGATTGATTTTGATTCCCGAATCACTGCATGACTTTGATTTTTACCTTATTCTCCACCTAGTTTCAAACTATATATACATTGCTCTTCTATTAACTCAGAACACACGAGTACATTGGTTCAAAAAGCTCTCTCTCTCTCTCACACACACTCAAAACTTTCTGCTCTCTTTCTGTGTTACTTACTATTATTCTGAGTTAGCCGGCTGCAAGCCAAGGCTAACTATTGTGCTCTCCTATCCCTTCACTTTTGTGTTTACTGTCTTCTTTACTGGTATGTTCTTATTTCAATTCAAGTCCCAAACCAATATGCTTATTTTACTGCTTCAGTTTATCATGTTTCTAATATGTTTCTATCTGTGGTTTTGTTGTTCAACCTGCAACTAATATGTCTACTTTACTGCTTTATCAGCATGCTTATGAATATGTCCAACCCCTTAGGATCAGCCTGCTTATGAACCCCCTTTGTAGTATACCTCAATGTGACTTTGCCTTACTAATGTTTTCCCTGATTTCTATCATGAACATTTTTGTGCAAAGCAGTTAGCTATCCTAAGTTGTCTGATCTTGTGTTGGTTCTAAGATTCATGATCTGCTGATTCCCTAGATCCCTATAAGAATTTTCATGCTCCTGTAACTACGTGTTCACTACATGTGCTCTATGTGTCCCAAATCCCCATCATCCCTGTGTGTAGGTTTGTTTTTCGTGTTTTGGTTTTGTGTTCTTTAAGTATTGCGGAGTTTGGTTTTGGCTCTATGTTTTATCTGTTGTTGTTTAATTATATAACTCTCCCTTTTTCAAAAGTTGTTTTACTGAATGACTCCCTATTTTATTAAACAAAACTGTTTCAAGCAAGTCTCTTTTAACATTGTTTTCTTACTAAAACCTTTTCAAAACTATATCAATCACTCTCACTCTACTCTTAGGTCTTTAAGTTCTGCCCCTCTAATGTGTGACAGACTGCGGGATTCCTATGAGATCCCTCTGAACTCTGATGCATTAGAGCTGGATCTTCCACACTCCACTTACTCAATTATGGTTGTGAAATCTGGGTGTGAACACTGCCCGAGATCCCTTGAGGTCCTTAGGGAACTCTAACACACCCGAATATGAGAAAGGAAATGTAACATTTGGGCATTTGAGGTTCTGAGAATCTGGGCTGGTTTTCAGGCTCCCTATAGTTTAACTTATTATTTTTCTTTATCTATTTATGTAATTCATTTACATTGGTTTGTAATAATTGTTGTAAACGAATATTGGGGATTGATAGTTAAAATGGGAGGGTAGCTATTTATGTTGTCGATATCAATGGGGTAGAAACCATGCCTTATGCTTACATTTCGATGTGCGCATTAGAATCCCTGTTTAGGACCAATACATTCTAAGCATGTCATGCATTAGATATCATGTTCTTAGGTTTACTGTTTCAACATCTCATTTGACATTATTCTCATCACTTAGAAATCCTGCTTCTAGGCTAAATAAAAAAATTGTTGGTACTGCATATTCTGAAAATCATGTTGTAACTTTCTGTGCATCTAGAAATCATTTTTTTTTAGGAATTTCGCATATAAATCATTCTGCATCTTATAATGTTCATACTATATACCCTGTTTTAGGACCTTACTAAGTCACACCTAGCTAAGCTACTGATGCATGAAAAGGGACATAAGACAATCTAACATATGATTATCCTGTGTTAGTAAAACTGGTAATAACCCATGTGTCATTGGAACACATAGAACAGCATGCTTTAGGCAAAAACAACTTTCTAATTTGTTTTAATAATTTTGGTAAATATTGTGCATTCCCCCCACGCCTAGGCAAGCCTTAGGTAACCAACCTTTATAAAACTAGAAAATTGTTGCTTTTGTGTTTACTGCCTAATGGTTAACATGCTTAAAATCAGTAGGCAAACTGATTAGGGCCCGTGCTTCTGGGTTTATAAAATAAAAATGCATATCTTCTGTGTTTTGATATTCACTTAGACATCATGTTTTAGAACCCTGTCTAATAATATTGCTGTTGTTTGTGTTTGAGTCGTGCTGTTTACGTGCATTATCTGTGGAGGTAAATCTGAGCCTCTTAATTGTTTTTCCCCGCCTTTATCTGTTAAAGTCCTATCTGTTCTTGCATGTCTCCTCGTATTTTCTCCTTTTAACCTTAGGGGTCTGTTTATAACTGCCTTTAAGTAGGGGTCCTAATCTCCTCCAGCACCATTAAGGAGGAACGAGTAACAGCACGCATAGAGGTCGTTAAATAAACTCGCTTAATAACCACTAAGGGGTGGAAAAGGGTAGACATGTGTATGATGACCGGTGCGCTAATGCCACGTGTAGTCCCTCTTCTGAGGAGTGATTATCGGGCATTGCACTGATGTGATCCTATAGGATAAAAATCCTAGGACCCCTTATCCCTTACATATGTGTGTTTAGATCATAACTCTCTCAAAACCTTATATGTGTTCCTAGACTAATCTTTTTAACTTTAGCACATATGTGTGCTTAGACTGCGAATCTTCTCAAAAACCTTTATTTGTTTACCTATGTACTTTTATTGCTTATGTGCTACCTGTTTTAAAATTCACAAAGTTTATTTGGCCGGGAACCACCGTTGTGGACTTCGAGGGGTGCCTAACACCTTCCTCTTGAAGTAATTTCAAGCCCTTACCCTATCTCTGGTTATCCAATCTATTTTTGTAAATAACCCTTAGTAGGTGCCCTAACGCACCTTAATTCGTTAGGTGGCGACTCTTCAATTCCTTACCCCTTTCCCAAAAGGAAACGAGTTATCTCAATAATGTCGAATACCCTGACCGATACGAAAGGAGAGAGAGAAGAGAGGGGGGGCGCGACACGCTGAATGTTAATAACAACCCCAAGACCCCGAAGTCACTTGTCATGAGCATCTAACAAAATATATAAGTCTGGAACACAAGCTTTATAATAATAATAAGAGGGGGAAAGCAGGGTTGCGAACGCGTGCAACTACCTCGCAAATCTCCGAGAAATCCCTGAGGCAAGTAAGCAGCTCACTCTGCCCTAGCACCTGAATCTGCACACACGGTGCACGGAGTAAAGTGAGCACGCCAACTCAGTAGTAATGAAAGTAAATAATGTCTGAGAACTACGAAATGCATAAAACAATTCATCAATTCATAGTAAAACAATTCTTCTTTCGAAATCACAGACACGATAATTTTAAACACTTGAAAGTCGGTTTCAGTAAAATTCTTTTGAAAATGTAACTTTCCACAGTTTCAGAAGAAATCAAAATAATTTAATATAGAAATGATAGAAATCATAAATAGCCTCTCGGGAAAAACCACATTTCATAAATCGCCCCTCGGGCATAACATCACTCAAATAGTCAGTCAGCATGCCTCACAGTTACTCGAATCAGCCCCTCGGGCAACCTCATAGTCACTCATGCCTCCCAATCACTTGTCACTCAACACTCAGCACTCGACACTCAGTAAGTACCTGTGCTCACCGGGGGTGTACCGACTCCGGAGGAGCTCATACAGCCCAAGCACTAATAACAAGCCATCTCGTGGCATCAATCACTCAGTCTCTCGGCCTCTCACATCTGATAACAATGTAATATTCTGCGGCGTGCAGCCCGTTAATATCCTCACAATGTTGGTACTCGGACTCACCGAGTCAGAAACTCTCAAAAAGCCACTCGGGCTATCAACAAACGGGGTACTCGACCCAAAATAGTAGTTACATCATAAAATAATGTAAATAAGTCTGAGTTTTGAAAACATTTTAACAAGGAATGACTTAGTGCAAATCATAACCAATATAGTGAGGAATATCAGAAAGTAGCCCCCAAGGGGTCTAAACAGGTCGGCATAAGGCCCCAAACATGACTTATAGCCCAAATATAACAATAATTCGAAAACACGATTTAACATACGATTTAAAAGTAAATATGAAACTCAATAGTTTCCACGGGAAGGACCAAGTCCAAATCCCCAATCAGTGCACGCCACACACTTGTCATCCAGCATGTGCGTCATACCAAAATAGTGAGAAAATACTGAGTCTAGGGTTTCATACATTCAGGACAAGATTTAAAGTGATTACTTACCTCAAATCGGCCCGAAAACTACTCCGCGATACTCTTTCCCCTCGAATCGGCTCCCAAATGCTACGAATCTATTCAAAACCATATTAATAACATCAAGATATGCTAGGAAGACGAAACCCATTCCTGAAGTTGGCCAAACCCGACCCCCGGGCCCACATCTCAAAATTTGATAAAAATCACAAAGACAAAATCCTTATCCTCCCACGAGTCTATACATACCAAGAACATCAAAATCGAACCACAATTGCCCCTTCAATCACTCAATTAAAGTCTCCAATTTTCCATGCCCTAACTTCCCCAATTTTGGGTTTAAATCCCACATTTCAGGTTTAATCACTTAAAATCAACATACAATCGAGTGATGAAGTCAAGAATCTTACCTCCAAGTGTTTTCCCTTTGATTCCCTCTTTAATCTCTCTCAAAAGCTTCAATTCCACCAAAAATGGTGAAAAAATGGCTAAGGGTTGCGGATATGTCCTTTTAAATACACTGCCCAGGCAACCTTAATTTCCTCAGTGCATTCGCGTTACCAGGTATGTATTCGCGGAGCACAGCCCAAACTTCCCCAACGCGATCGCGTCCTACCCCCACGCGTTCTCACAGCTTTCCAGTCAGGCCCACGCGCCGTTAGTCCTATGCGTTCGCATGTCTCCCCCATGCGACCGCACTGCTGAACACTCCCTCACTTACGCGATCGCGGACCCTCAATGGCGATCGCATAGTACAAAAACTATGCTTCCCCAAAAATCCTATGCGATCGCATCCACACATACGCGACCACATAGAAGGATATCAGAACAGAACACCAGAAAAATTCCTGCAATTCTCCCAAGTCCGAATTGGTTCGTTAACCTCCCGAAACTCACCCGAGGCCCTCGGGACCTCAACCAAATATACCAACACATCCCATAACCTTATTCAATCTTAGTCGAGACTTCGGAACACCCAAAACAACGCCAAAACACCAAAGTCATATCGGACTCAAGCCTATGAACTCTGAGATTTCAAAATTTCGCCAATGATGCCGAAATCGAAACCACCCAAAACACGTCTGATTGACCTGAAAATTTGCACACATATCCAAAATGACACTACGAGCCTGATCCCACTTCCGGAATTCCATTCTGACCCCGATAGCTAATTTTTCACTGCTGACTGAAAATCACCAAAAACTCAATTTCGCCAATTCAAGCCTAAATCTACTCCGGACCTCCGAATGACATTCCGAACATATTCCTAAGTCCTAAATTACCTAATGAAGCTATCCGAACCACAAAAATTATATTCTGAGATCTTATACCTATAAGTCAACTTCCGGTTGACTTTTCCAACTATTGAACCAAGTTAAGAGACTAAGTGTCTCATTTCTTCTCCAAAAATCGCTCTGAACCCGAGCCAACCCACCTAACACAACATAATGAAGCTGAACCACATATAATGAAACAGGAACGAGGAAAACGGGGCTAAAATTTTCGGAACGACCGATCAGGTTGTTATACTTTCGGACACTAGTCTTAGTAGCTTTGTATATTCTTTAGATTTGCTCATGTACTTGTCACGCCAGGTTTTGGAGATTTGTAGCATTTATGTACTTCTATTCTCGTCATTTCTATCGTCGTAGAGTATGTACTTATTATGTTGGAATTTTGTTTAAAAAGACTTGTCACTGTTGCATGAAATCTAGTTTATACTATTATCTAAAAAGGAAACTCTCCTATTAAATTGTTAAAACGGGGTAAGTAAATAGTAGTTATACTTGTGGTCTTGCCTAACAGTGGCATTAGGTGCAGTTTCGACCTATTACGGATTTGGGTCGTGACAGAATTCATGTGAGTTTTTTGGTCTCCTGCGTTTTTTATGAATTTGGTTGAAACTCATGGGAGTTCCATCATTGCCTTAGATGCTTAGGGTCTAGAATATTTTAAATTCGACAATTTCTGTCAAAATTGTTCATTTGTTTTTAGTTTTTAATTACCTAGTATTCATCTTTGCATCTAGTGGAGACTTATATTGTCATGATAATGATATTGATGCCACTTTATCAATTTTCGTTTTATGTATTGTAAGATAGTTTAACTACTTGGGGACTTGTTATAAGATTGCACGTTATTACTGATATTACAAAATGATTAGTTAAGGGCTCGTCATGGCCCTTTAGCATTAAATTATGATAGATAATACGAAGAAAACAAAATGAATTGCGCAAAAAACAGAATGTGCAAGAAAATCTTTTAAGCATGAAGATGAAAATTATTCTTTGGTGCTATAATAGCTACAAATACATATATTTTATTGGTAACTTGTATCTATTAGTATACTAACTAGCCATCCATTACATAATAATTGGAGTTATACCCTTTCAACAACATCGAATGCATGAGCCTTTATCACAAATGCAACATTTGGTTTTGCATTGTGATGCAAAAGCGCAACCTGCAGTTCACGAAACAAACATATTTCATATACAATAGACAAAAAAAAAAAAAAAAAAAGACTTCCAATATAAAGGCTGTAAATCTAACAGAAGAAAGCCGAATCTACGAATTTTGGAACCAAAAATGCGCTTTTGTAATCATGACTATAAAAATAATTATAAACTCATAAGACAAATTTGAATCTATTAGTGCCAAAAGTGTAATTTCAAGAAAAGAAAATAATTATCTTGAAATTCCAACATCGAACATCAATTTCAAATATCGTACAGGAATATATTTTTGAGTTATTTAGTGTCTTTGAAGATGTATCAATTCTTAAGTTATGCAAAACTTTAGTTTTGATTATCGACAGAGGAATGAAAATGGAAAAAAAAAGAATCGAAATAAAATTAGATTTATACCTGTAATAGATACACGAGCACTACGACTTGCACCAGATAGTTCTAGTGTTGTGGTTGGTGATGTTGCTTCTGGTGCGTATGATAGCTCCGATACATATGATGGTTTTGGTGCATACGAAGACTCTGGCACCCCCTGAATTAGGGAAAAAAGAACAAACATGACAAAAATCATGTAAACCAAAACATTGGTTGATTTTGTCATCTTAGAAAACTATACTTGTTATGACCGTAGGTACTCTTATTGTTTCTCTTAGTTTTTTCTATTGAAGTACTTATCAATGCCAGAGAGCTCACCCTTTTATAGCAAAGATGGAACATAATTTTTAAGTTAGTAGTATTGATTCTTACATAAGTAGTTATATCAATTATTAGTTTGCATTACAGGAGATCCAATCTAATTACAAAAATAATATGCGATCAAGTAAATTTAATATGAAATAATTGACTTACTAAATTTTATGTACTGAATATTATATATATTCACAAATAGTTAAATTGTCTCTTTTTTTGGGATTTGATAAAACATTTCAATTGTCTCTTTATATTTCTGACGAGCACAAAACACGACATAGAAATTAATGCGCGCTAGCGAAAGATAATATGTAAAATATCATCTTTACATGGATTGAATTTCAATATGTTGATTTGTAATGAATAAAACTAAAATGAACAAACTAAAACTAAATTAATACTTGATCATAGAGAACTAGAGAGTAGAAAACATAGATTGTTATCAGTGCAAGAAAAAAGGGTCATGACATGACATATGCACGATTGTTATCCTGAATTTGATATTGTTAAATTTCAGTCTTAAGGTTCCATTGATTCTGACGAGTTCTACAGGTTATTATCGTTTTATGCTGATTTAGATTCTTCTCTCGATTAAACCTAAACCGTTCAAATAAGCTAATGTGAAGTGCAATGAACATGCAAGAATCTATTATTAGGAATGATCTAAGAGAAACATTTCACAATTATTTCTCAATCTCAATTCAAATAATGTATCACAACGCTCTTTTGATTACTTTAAAGAACCATTAAAATAAATTAAGGCATGCGTTGCAATAATATTCAAAATTTTGTTCATCTTTCGATTAAACAAAATAAGAATAAAATCACAACTAAGATTAAAGCTACTTTAACAAATTCAAGCACTTAAATAATAATAAAATCCATAAATAATTTATCTCTCTCTGCTCTCTCGGCATATCATAGTGTGAAGAGCTAAAATTGTGCCGTCGTCAGAATTGTGGTGGAGAGGGCCCAGGACGGCCACGAAAAACTGTGATTAAGCTTTCACTCTCAAATCTGAGAGCAATGGATGATCGTGTAATAGGGACTGGCAAATCAACATCACCGCCAAAGCAACTGACTGGAGAAGAAGGGAATAAGTTGGATACTCCAAATCTAGTAAATGGGTCGAAATTGCCATCAACCATATATGATTCAACGAGGAATATGTTGAAGTTAGCAAGTTTGGTAGGGATGTAAATGGGGCGGGGCAGGGTAGGATGGGGCAGGGCAAACCTTGACCCGTTAAGATTTTGACCCGCCCTGTCATGCCCCATTTAGCTTTTTTATAAAAAAATTGCCCTGTCCTGCCCTATCAAGCCCCGCCCCGCCCGCCCCGCCCCGCCCCATTTAATTTTTTTCATTTTTTCAATAGGTTAATAACAATCGGACAGAAGATTTACTAATTAGTTTAGATTATTAACAACAAACTAGAATTGACTAAATTAAACTTAAATTTTTAATGTAGCAAAAGTGCCAGTAATTCAGGGAAAGCTAGTAATATTACTAGTAGAAGATATTTTATAATGCGTTATTGTTTGCATAGAAGATAATGACCTTATAATTTTTTTTCTATTTAATTATTATTTTATGTGAAAAGTTTATGTAACTAAAAAAGTATTTTCAATGTGTCATGAAATTGATCTCTCCCAACACATTGTGGATTTTGAAATTCAAAAATAGCATCATTATTAGGTATTTCTTTATTTCATTTACGTGAAACTATTTTCTTATAAATTCATATTCTAAATACTATAATTATATATAAATTATCCAAATATACATAATTTTTATATTCTTTAATTCAACATCAGATCTTAAATATACTTTGAAAATGTCACTAAATTCATACTTTGCGTAAAGACATTGTAAAAAAATTTATGCCTATTTTATAAATGTAGCAAAATACGAATTTCATGTACCTTTTTTTTGTTGATGGTATGTAAGTTCTTCTCCAAATAGATTTTTATACATGTAATAAGAGAATGTATTATTTAGTTTCCAGTAAGGAGGTGTGAGAGGTTGACATTGGAGGTCCTTAGGAGAGGTAGAGGTAGGACGAAGAAGAGTTGCGGAGATTAGGCATGCCTTGACGCAACTTCAGCTGACTGAAGACATGACCCGTGATAGAAGTGTGGAGGTCGAATATAAGGATAGTAGGTTAGAGAGTCTAGATTATTCTTACTGGTAGCGTTAGTACGTACTCTCGCATTTATTTGGTAGTAGGCTTATTTGAATACCTTTCGTGTTTTTTTATATTTGAATCATCTTACTATCTTGTTGTATATTCTACCTTTTCATATTTTTCGGTATTGTTCTTTCTTGTTTTCTTTTTATTATTGTGGTAACTATTCTTACCTGAGTCGAGTGACTATTAGAAACAGTCTCTCTACCTCCACAAAGGTAGGGGTAAGGAGCGTACACACTACCCTCCCCGGACTGCACTATGTGTGATTATACTGGATATGTTATTATTGTTGTTGTTGTTGTTGTTGTTGTATACTCTTCATAACCACTTTATGCACTTATATTATTGTTATTAACCTTTAGTAAGTGTCAAGTCGACCCCTCGTCACTACTAGATACTTATTGGGTACGCATTATTTTCCATAGTTACGCTTCACTTCTGTACTAATGTGCATGTACTGAGACATATTCTACCATTGGTCACGTATGCGCGTAGTCGATCATCTACGTAGACATAGTGGTGAGCTGATTGACTTGCCTCAATTTGCAACACCAGAGTCTCCTTCTACCTTATTTATCATTCATGTATATCATTTTCTGTCACGACCCCAAATCTAAACTAGTCGTGATGGCGTCTATCGTGGGACTAGGCCACCCAAATTAACCCTCAAACGTAAAGAATCTTTCATTTATATAATTTCTAAACTGACAATCCATCAAAGTTTCGTTTAATCATTTTTACAACAGATAAAACTACGCCAAATATTAAATACAACCCCAAGATCTCGGAGTCACTAGTCATGAGCATCTAGCAAAATATACAAGTCTGGAATACAAGCTTTATAATAATAATAATAATAATAATAATAATAAGAGGGATAAAGAAGGGCTACGGATGCGTGCAGCTACCTCACAAATCTCTGACAAAACCCTGAGGCAGGTAAACAGCTCACTCTGCCTTAGCACTTGAATCTGCACACACGGTGCAGGGAGTAATGTGAGCATTCCAACTCAGTATTAATGAAAGTAAATAAAGTCTGAGAACTACGAAACACATAAAACAAGTCATCAATTCACAGTAAATACAATTCTTCTTTCGAAATCACAGATACGATAATATTAAACACTTGAAAGTCGGTTTCGGTAAAATTCCTTTGAAAATTTACCTTTCCATAGTTTCCAAAGAAATCAAGATAATTTAATATATAAATGATTTAAATCATAAATAGCCTCTCGGGAAAAACCACATTTCATAAATCGCCCCTCGGGCATAACATCACTCAAAATCAGTCACTCAGCATGCCTGACAGTCACTCGTATTAGCCCTTCGGGCAACGTCACAGTCACTCAAGCCTCCCAATCTAGCACTCGACACTCAACACTCTCACTCAGTAGGTACCTGCGCTCACTGGCGGTGTACTGACTCCAGAGGGGCTCCTACCGCCCAAGCGCTAATAACAAGCCATCTCGTGGCATCAATCACTTAGGCTCTCGGCCTCTCACATCTCATAATAATGTAACATGCTGCGGCGTGCAGCCCGATCCCTAACATCCTCACAATGTTGGCACTCGGCCTCACTCTGTCAGAAACTCTCAAAAAGCCACTCGGGCTATCAACAAACGAGGTACCCGACCCAAAACAATATTTACATCACAAAATAGTGTAAACAAGTCTGAGTTTCAAAAACATTTTAACATGGAATGAGTGAGTGTAAATCATAACCAATATAGTGAGGAATATCATAAAGTAGCCCCCAAGGGGTCTAAACAGGTCGGCACCAGGCCCCAAACATTGCTTACAACCCAAATATAAAAATAGTCTGAAAACACGATTTAACATATGACTTAAAAGTAAATACGCAACTCAATAGTTGCCACGGGAAGGACCAAGTCCAAATCCCCAATCAGTGCATGCCACACACTCGTCATCCAGCATGTGCGTCGTACCAAAATAGTGAGAAAATACTGAGTCTGGGGATTCATACCCTCATGACAAGATTTACAGTCATTACTTACCTCAAACCGACCCAAAAACTACTCCGCGATACTCTCCAATTTCCCATGCCCTAACTTCCCCAATTTTGGGTTTAAATCCCACAAATTTCAGGTTTAATCACTTTGAAATCAACATAGAATCGAGTTATGAAGTCAAGAATCTTACCTCCAAATACCGGTACATAACCTCGTATCAAGCAATGCCTCGCTCTAACACTTTCATATACTGTGAACCCCGAGGCCCTCGGGACCTCAACCAAACGTACCAACACATCCCATAACCTTATTCAAACTTATTCGAGCCTTCGGATCACCCAAAACAACGCCAAAACACAGAAATCACATCGGATTGAAGCCTATGAACTTCGATATTTCTAAATTTTGCCAATGATGCCGAAACCACCCAAAACACGTCCGATTGACCTGAAAATTTTCACACATATCCAAAATGACACTACGAGCCTGCTCCCACTTCAAAAATTCCATTCCAACCCCCGATAACTAATTTTTCACTGCCGACCAAAAATCGCCAAAAACTCAATTTCGCCAATTCAAGCCTAAATCTACTCCGGACCTTCGAATGACATTCTGAACACACTCTTAAGTCTCAAATCACCTAACGAAGCATTCTGATCCAGAAAAATAACATTCCGATATCATATACCTATAAGTTAACTTCTGGTTGACTTTTCCAACTATTGAATCAAGTTAAGATACGAAGTGTCTCATTTCCTCTCCAAAAATGGCTCCGAACCTGAGCCAACCCACCTAACACAACATAATGAAGTTGAACCAAATATAATGAAGCAGGAACGGGGAAAACGGGGCTAAAAATCTCGGAACGACCGATCAGGTCGTTACATTCTCCCCCACTTAAACATACGTTTATCCTCGAACGTTCCTAGAGTTGTTCCAAAAAACACCAAAATTTCCATGTAACATACCATGCACATACCCGAGGGTGATCTCACGTCATCCTATCCCATATAGGTCCGATAGCACAACACCGTTGAAATTTCAAAATCCAACCTGACCCATAAACCTTAGATTCAAATTTCCACTTTGGAAATAATTTACAAGATCAAAATTCCACAACTATAAATTGAATAAGTCTGAACACATTGTATCAAGCCATATCTGTAACCCAAGATGCAATCACATAATATACCGCATGACTCAAACACTCATGGCGATAACTCCTAATCACAATAGCAACTCAAAACAACCCAATACCGGTGCATAACCTCTTATCAAGCAATGCCTAGTTTCGACCCCAAATCTAAACTAGTTGTGATGGCGCCTATCGTGGAACTAGGCCAGCCAAATTAATGCTCAAACGTAAAAAAAACTTTCATTTATATCATTTCTAAACTGACAATCCGTTAAGTATTATTTAATCGTTTTTAAAACAGATAAAACTACGCTGAATGTTAAATACAACCCCAAGATCCTGAAGTCATTTATCATGAGCATCTAACAAAATATACAAGTTTGGATCACAAGCTTTATAATAATAATAAGAGAGAGAAAGCATGGTTGCAGACGCGAGCAACTACCTCGCAAATCTCCGAGAAACCCCTGAGGCAGGTAAACAGCTCACTCTGCCCTAGCACCTGAATCTGCACACACGATGCAAGGAGTAATGTGAGCACGCCAACTCAGTAGTAATGAATGTAAATAATGCCTAAGAACTACGAAAAGCATAAAACAAGTCATCAATTCACAGTAAATACAATTCTTCTTTCGAAATCACAGATACGAAATTTTAAACACTTGAAAGTCGATTTTAGTAAAGTTCCTTTGAAAATGTACCTTTCCACAGTTTTCGAAGAAATCAATATAATTTAATATATAAATGATAGAAATCTTAAATAGCCTCTCTGAAAAAACCGCATTTCATAAATCGCCCCTCGGGCATAACATCAGTCAAAATCAGTCCCTCAGCATGCCTCACAATCACTCGTATCAGCCCCTCGGGCAACCTCACAGTCACTCATGCCTCCCAATCACTCGTCACAGCACTCGACACTCGGCACTCTCACTTAGTAGGTACCTGCGCTCACTGGGAGTGTACAGACTCCGGAGGCGCTCCTACAGCCTTAGCGCTAATAACAAGCCATCTCGTGGCATCAATCACTCAGGCTATTAGTCTCTCACATCTCATAATAATGTAACATGATGCAGCATGCAGCCCGATAGATAATATCCTCACAATGTTGGCACTCGACCGCACTTAGTCAGAAACTCTCAAAAAGCCACTCGGGCTATTAACAAACGAAGTACTCGACCCAGAATAGTATTTACATCACAAAATAGTGTAAACAAGTCTGAGTTTCAAAAATAGTTTAACATGGAATGACTTAGTGTAAATCATAACCAATATAGTGAGAAATATCAGAAATTATCCCCCAACCGATCTAAGCAGGCCGGCAGAAGGCCCAAATATAACAATAGTCTGAAAACATGATTTAACAAATGATTTAAAAGTAAATATGCAGCTCAATAGTTGCCACGGGAAGGACCAATTCCAAATCCCCAATCACTACACGCCACACACTCGTCATCCAGCATGTGCGTCATACCAAAATAGTGAGAAAATACTGAGTCTGGGGATTCATACCCTCAGGACAAGATTTACAGTCATTACTTACCTCAAACCGACCCGAAAACTACTCCGTGATACTCTTGCCCCTTGAATCAGCTCCCAAATGAATCAGAATATAACAATAGTCTGAAAACATGATTTAACAAATGATTTAAAAGTAAATATGCAGCTCAATAGTTGCCACGGGAAGGACCAATTCCAAATCCCCAATCACTACACGCCACACACTCGTCATCCAGCATGTGCGTCATACCAAAATAGTGAGAAAATACTGAGTCTGGGGATTCATACCCTCAGGACAAGATTTACAGTCATTACTTACCTCAAACCGACCCGAAAACTACTCCGTGATACTCTTGCCCCTTGAATCAGCTCCCAAATGCTCCGAATCTATTCAAAACCATATTAATAACATCAAAATATGCTAGGGAGACGAAACCCAATTAAAAATTATCATAATTACGCACAAATCCCGAAATTAGCCAAACCCCACCCCCGGGCCCACGTCTCGAAGTTCAATAAAATCACAAAGCAGGAATCCTTATCCTACCACGAGTGTATACATACCAAGAACATCAAAATCGGACCACAATTGCCCCTTCAATTGCCCAATTAAAGTCTCCAATTTTCCATGCCCTAACATCCCCAATTTTGGGTTTAAATCCCACATTTCAGGTTTAATCAGTTGGAAATCAACATAGAATCGAGTTATGAATTCAAGAATATTACCTCCAAGTGTTTCCCCTTTGATTCCCTCTTTAATCTCTCTCAAAAGCTTCAATTCCGCCCAAAAATGGTGAAAAATGGCTAAGGGTCGCGGATATGGCCTTTTAAATACACTGAACAGGCGCCCTTAATTTTCTCAGTGCGTTCGCGTTACCTGGTACCCGTTCGTGGTGCACAACCCAAACTTCCCCTACGCGATCACGTCTTTCCCCCACGCGTTCGCACATCTTACCACTCAGCCCCACACGCCCTCAGCCTATGCGTTTGCAGGTCTCCCCCACACGACCACACTGCTCAACACTCCCTCACTTACGCGATCACGGCTCCTCAATGGTGATCGCATAGTACAATAACTATGCTTCCCCAAAAATCCCTATGCGGTCGCATCCATACATATGCGACCGCATAGAAGGATATCAGAACTGAACACTAGAAATATTCCTACAATTCTCCCAAGTCCGAATTGGTCCGTTAACCTCCCAAAACTCACCCGAGGCCCTCGGGACCTCAACAAAACATATCAACTCATCCCATAACCTTATTCAAACTTAGTCAAGCCTTAGGAAAACACAAAACAAGGCAAAATACGAAAATCACATCGGATTCAAGCCTATGAACTTTAAGATTTCTAAATTTCGGCAATGGTGCCGAAACCACCCAAAAGACGTTCGATTGACCTGAAAAATTTACACACATATACAAAATGACACTACAAGCCTACTCCCACTTTCGGAATTCCATTCCGACCCCGATAGCTAATTTTTCACTGCCGATCGAAAATTTCCAAAGACTTAATTTCGCCAATTCAAGCCTAAATCTACTCCGGACCTCCGAATGACATTCCGAACACACTCCTAAGTCGCAAATCACCTAATGAAGATGTTCATCCACAAAAACCACATTCCGAGATCATATACCTATAAGTTAACTTCCGGTTGACTTTTCCAACTATTGAATCACGTTAAGAGACTAAGTGTCTCATTTCTTCTCCAAAAATCGCTCTGAACCCGAGCCAACCCACCTAACACAACATAATGAAGTTGAACCACAAATAATGAAGCAGGAACAGGGAAAACGGGGCTAAAAATCTCGGAACGACTGATCAGATGGTTACATTCTCCCCCACTTAAACATATGTTCATCCTCGAACGTGCTTAGAGTTGTACCAAAAACCACCAAAATTTCCGTGTAACGTACCATGCACATACCCGAGGGTGATCCCACGTCACCCTATCCCATATAGGTCCGATAGCAGAACACTGTTGAAATTTCGAAATCCAACCTGACCCATAAACCTTAGAACCAAATTTCCACTTCGGAAATAATTTAGAAGATCAAAATTCCACAACTATAAACTGAATAAGTCTGAACACTCTGTATCAAGCCATATCCGTAACCCAATATGCAATCACATAATATACCGCATGACTCAAACACTCATGGAGATAACTCCAAATCACAATAGCTGCTAAAAAAACCCAATACTACTACATAACCTCTTATCAAGTAATGCCTCGCTCTAACACTTTCACATACCGCCGATGATGAAAGAAACATGTAGAAACTAGCAACCATTCGTCCGATCAGCATCAATATCCTCACAAATATAGTACAACTAGATCCGGAAGTGCCCATTCTAGGTCCGAAAACCTCATCTCATCTACCACAATCTCTCTAGTGACATGACGCATCAATACCATCCAGAACCATAACCTATGCAAATCGTGCACTCAATAGCGACACCCCACGAACTTAGATCATAGAAAAGATTCACACGAGAGGACTATCCTTCCATTAACAATTACCATCACAACACCATGTTAAGACTCTGACACTCATCGTAAAATCAAAAAACACGAATCTGACACCAAGGATCATAACTCTGCTACAATGCGTGATCCTATCCACACGCTGGTCCACATGAAATAATTCGAGCCACCTTGCTCAAAATAAATAACCATGCGCAATTCGACATCAAGTACTCAAAGTACATTGCCACAACCACGGGGAATCGGATGATACCATGCCACACGAACCCGAAAAAACATAACCAATACGTCTTAATTCGCAATACCCAATTATTTACCTTACTCAAATCTCGCTATAAAGCCCAAATAAATATGCACCATATGTGAATATACCAACAATCACCACCCCTCGCAACACCCAAGGGTAACCCCTAGATCACTCCAGAATATGAATAAACTTAATGACAATCAAATGATATATCCCTCAACAATAATAATTCAGAGTCAACAATTTCGAGCCAGTGCAGAACACACATCCTTACTAGGCCTACCAATAACCTTAAATCAACTCTGGTCACCCACCACAGATAGATAACTCTCCGAAGGTTCACAATGACTGAATCATGGTATTTGCTAACATGTAACTAGCTTTGCTCGCATCCTCACGGTCCACGACCACAAAATAATCTATTTATGAGAACTCCCAGTCTCGAAGTCCATGAAGCGCACAAATTACCATATCTGATCCCAACTCCACCGCTCGAATATATAAAACATCCCTAATACTCAATCATTCCACGAGGGATACCCCCATAATTCTTCTGTGTCACCAAGCAACCTTGAATATCAACAGTCGATCCAACAAAAGAGCGTCGCAATACCGATGAAACACCCTTAACTTCAGACATTGACCTTTCTGAAATGTATACCCTCATCAATCCACCCAATTGGTGATATCATCTACCTAGTTATCTGAAACTGCCAATGCTGCCTGAGAAATTTGACCTTCCTTCCATAACTGAACCGAGATCTCACAAATGCAAATCTTAACTCTACACGAGATATTGCATACGCCACGCCATCCTATGATACATATGAGAACTTCATGATCCCTTCCGAGCCACAAACAATTACGCACCCAACTAGCCAAGAACTTTACATTTAATCCCATCTAGAAGAAAAGTCAATATACATCACATGCTCCTCACGACAGTAGAGAATATACATCTCTAACTATGGTAGAAACCATCAAGAACTCTCTGAATCCCATTTGTACAACACCAAATTGTCAGGACTGAATCGATCTAATTCAACCAAGCTACGCAGGTCACCAAAACCCAAGAACATTGTAAAGAAGCACCTGCAAAAACTCATCCCCTCATAAACCCCCAAAGAACTAATCATATCCCTTACCATGCCGATCCGACCTACCACAAAGTTGTCCTATTTATCCATGTTCCTTCTTAATTACCTTCGAATTGATTCTTTTCCTTTCCACAATACCGTAATTCTCAACCCATACTCACCACACGAGACCCAAGCATAGGACCGTATCGTTTAAGGCTCGTAAACCGCTGAATAGTCTCTCAATATCCCCAAAAGTGTGACCACCCGAAGGGGTCATCACCTATTTTATTACCTATTCCGTACTTCTGAGGCCTTGAAAATCTCATTTGTAGTTTCCTCGATTTCGTGCGAAGTCCGGCACGTAGCCGGACAGGTTAAATATGAAATTCTGTGAAAAATGCTAAGACTTGATATTAAAAAGAATAAATTTGACTACGGTTAATATTTTGGGTAAACGTACCCGGACCTATGATTTGACGGTCCTGGAGGGTCCGTAGGAATATGGGACTTGGGCGTATGCCTGGACTCGAATTCCGAGGTCCCAAGCCTAAAAAATGAATTTTTGAGTAAAATAGTTTTCTGAAAATATTTAAGGAAATTGAAAATGAAATCTGATAAGAAAGTGATAGTATCGGTCCTGTATTTTGGTTCTGGCGCACGGTACATGTCTTATATATGGTTTAAGCGCTTTCTGTAAAGTTTGGTTGAAAATAGATTTCGTTTGACGTGTTTCAGACTTGAAATGGGAAATTTGATGTTTTATGAAATTTGATAGAATTCATGGATTTTGAGGTTTAATTCGATCTATATGATGTTATATTGGCGATTTGATCGCACGGTCAAGTCCGTAGGATGTTGTTGAGTTAGTGCATGTTATTTGTTAGGAGCCCCGGGGCTCGGGAGTGTTTCGAAGGTGTCTCCGAGTGATTTTGAACTTAGGAAATTGCTGGTTTTGGCTTCAGCTGTTGCAGGTCCCTTTTGTTCTTCGCGATCGGCAAGCCTCTTCTGCATTCGTGAAGCTTTAAGTTTTCCTTCATCGTGTTCGCGTCCATTCCATCGTGATCGCGTAGGGTTAATTGACCCTGAGGTCTTAGCCCTCTTTTCCTCTTCGCGTTCACGTACAGTTGACCGCGATCGTAGCTTTACAGGTCTCTTTCATCGCGTTCGTGTGATGTCCCACGCGTTCGCGTAAGTCAACTTATGGACCCCCGTCTTTTGTACTCTTCGCGATCGCGTCATCCCTTCCGTGATCGCGATGGTCTGTCGAGTATATCCTTCGCGAACGCGACCTCCCATCCGCGATCGCGAAGGGAGAAATTCTGCCCAGTGGTATATAAATATTTCCAGAACCAGTAGCTACGGGATTTTTATAGAAAATAACAAACTTCTTCTTCTCCAAAGACCTTAGGCATCCATTGAATCCATCCCTCACCAAAACTTCTTGGGTTAGTAAATTTTAACTCATTTTTCATCTATAATTAATGAATTCCTAGCCTAAAACATGCAAATTAGAGTAGAAAATCTTAAATTTGGGCAGAGTTAGGCCCTTTTGAATTTTCTTGATTAAGACCTCGTTTTGGGGTCGAATTTGAAAACAAATTATATATTCGGGCTCGTGGGTGAATGGGTGACATGGTTTTGGTCTGAGCCTTGTGTTTGGACCAAGCGAGCCCGGGATGGAATTTTGATAATTTTGGAAGAATGCTAGGAAATGGATAACTAGGCCATGTAATTGAATCATTGAATCCTTATTGATATGTTTGAGTTGATTATGTCTAGATAATACCATTCCGGAGTTGAATTCTAAAGGAAAGGCGGTGTTAGAGGGTTGATTGCTAAACTTTGGACCCGAGGTAAGTGTTTGGTCTACCCTTAGCTTGAGGGAATAGCAGTTGAGTATTATTTTCTATTTGCTAATTGTCAAATACGATGTATAGGCATGGTGACGAGTATCTATACATTGGTGTCTAGCATGACCGTGAGTCCCTATATTGTGAATATTCTGACTTTGTTGTAATTTCTATGCCTAATTGAGGATTTCTATACGGTGTAAAGGGCATGTGAAGGGAATTGTAATCTTTAAACATCTTTGGAGCATTGGCTCAAATTAATATAGGAGATAGTTACATCTTTGGAGCATTTTCTCAAATTGTAAAACGAATAATGAAGAGATATGAGATAATTTCATCTTTGGAGCATTGGCTCAAATTGTAAAACGAATAATGAAGAGATATGTGATAATTTCATCCTTGGAGCATTGGCTCAAATTTGTGAAACGAATGATGAAGGAATATGAGATTATTATGCTAGTTTAGCTATACACGTTGGCTTGTCTAGCGAGTTCAACGTTAGACGCCATCACGGCCCGATGGTGGGATTTCGGGGCGTGACAAAAAGTACCACATTCAAAATACTTACCCTGAAGAGACTTCCTGCGAATCTAAAGCCATTATCTTCACTTTCCTGATACTGATAGATAGAATCCATGATAATGTAGAGACACCACAAGACTTGACACCCTCCACGTAATCTCAGTTCTAGGCAATTTCACACCTTGAAGATCCTCAATTGCTACATATAACCTTGAATCCGTCAGAACCATTCTTGAGAGTCATCCACTCTACGCAAATTCCAATTACACTAACCAAGCAGACAGAACAACCTGACCCCGTTCGCACACCACATACTTGGAAAGTAATCCACACACTTGAAGCAACAAACAAATTAATACACTTCACACACTACACCTTTTACAATTACAACTCAATCATTCAATAAAATCCATTTACCCATAGAGTACATTACAACCTGTATCGAAGAATGTCCATCACTCGAGTCATTCCCAGACTCCGCCTCTGCACGTCATAATTGATCCACCAATATACCTCGAACATAAACCAATACAACACATAATCGTGCAATCAAATTATCATTAATAACCTCCTGTCACGACCCCAAATCCAGGCCAGTCGTGATGGCACCTATCATGGAACTAGGACAGCCAAACCCAAACTCGAATCATAATAAGCTTCCATTTACATCTTTACTATACTGATTACCCATAAAGGTTTCCTTTAAACATTTATAACAAAGTCAAAACTATACTGAACATTAAATACAACCCCGAGAACCCTGAGTCACTGGTCATGAGCATCTACACAAAATATACAACTCATCGAAAATAAATTATATAATAGTAAGTAGGAGAGGGAGCAGGACTGCAGACGCACGCAGCTACCTCGCAAACCTCCAAGAATCTCTGAAACAGATAGACAGCTCACCCTGCCCTAACACCTGAATCTGTACACAAGTTGCAGGGAGTAATGTGAGTACACCAACTTAGTAGTAATGAAAATAAATCAGGTCTGAGCAGCAAGAACACATAAAATCAATGTCATCAAATCACAATATGCACAACCTTTCTTTCCAACAGTATAACATAAATATATGAAATCATCACGCCTTAAATCAACTTCAGAAAAATCCTTTGAAGAATGTATATTTTCCAACAACTTCAAACCGAAAGATTAGTATGAAAATGAAATGAATCATATAGAGGCCCCTCGGACAAAACATATTTCATAAGCTCAGAGTGAAAGTAGTAAAATCATAAGTAGCCCCTCGGGCAAAACATGTGTCAGAATCATCTCCTCGGGAATGCCTCACAGTCACTCATAATCAATCACTCACAACCTCACACTCACTCATGCCTCCCAATCACTTGGCACTCGGAACTTTGTGCGCTCACTAGGGGTGTGTACGGACTCCGGAGGGGCTCCTTCAGTCCCAAGCGCTAATATCACTCAGCACCTCACCACAACTCAGCACCTTACAATCAGGCTCTCGGCCTCACTCAGCAGAACCACTCAAAAGGCCCCTCGGGCGAATAAGTAAAAACAGGGAACTCGGCCCAAAACATCATAAATCTCAAAGTAGTGTAAATCAGGCTGAGTTTCGAAAACAGTAAGCACAATGTGGCTGAGTGAAATCATCAACAAATAGTGATGAAAAATAGCAATAAAAAGCCCCCAAGGGGTCTAAACAGATCGGCACGAGGCCCCAAACATGGCTTATAGCCAAAATATTTCAACAATCTTTAGAACATAATTTAACATAAGGTTTTGAGAAAAATATGCAACTCATTAGTTGCCGGAGAGGACCTAGTCCAATCCAAAAATCAGTACGCGCCACATACTCGTCATATGACATGTGCACCTTTCTAAAATTAGTGAGAAATATGTAGTATGGGGTTCCACACCCTTAGGACAAGATTTACAACCATTACTTATCTCTACTGGGCCACAACACTAGTTCGCTATGCTTTTCCCCCTAAAATTGGCTCCCGATTGCTCCGAATCTAGCCAAAACTAGTTTAACATCATTAATATATATCCAAGGAACACAACCCAATCGAAAACTATCAAATTATACAAGAATCTCGATATTCGGCCAAACCCGAGCCCCCGGGCCCACATCTCGAAATCCGATAAAATTTACATCACAAGAACCCTTATCCTCCCGAGAGACCATACATACCAAGAGCATCAAAATCGGACCACAATTGCCCACTAAAATCGCCAAAAGAAATTCCCAACTCTTTCCTCCCATTTTCCAAACTTTTCTTACTTTAATTCTTCAAATACAAGCCTAATCCGAATCAAAATAGCATAGAAACGATGTTAATAACCCGAGAAATTACCTTCACTGAAGAATCACGAATCCCTTCTCCAATTTTCCTTCAAAGGAGCTCTTCCCGCATGCAAAAATGGTGAAATGAAATGAATTTCACGGATGCCTCTTATATACTATTTCTGCCAGCATTTCCACACCTGCGGATACTTAGTCGCACCTGCGGACCCGCACCAGCGGTCCCAGTTGCGCACCTGCGGAATCCCACTTAACGGACCAATTTCGCACCTGCGGCCAATCCTCCGCACCTGCGAAGCCATAACTTCGCACCTGCGACATCGCACCTGTGGCTACCCATCCGTAGGTGCGGCCAACACCAGAACTCATACCAGCAACTATTTTCTGAAATTTTCCAAGTTCAAAACCCTGCTAACCATCTGAAATCAATCCCGAGCCCCTCGGAGCCCCAGCCAGACATGCCAAAACACCCAATAGCATTATTCCAACTTAGTCGAGCCTTCGAAACACCAAAACCAACACGAAAACACCAAATTACATCAAATTCAAGCGTATGAAATTGAAATTTCCAAATTTCGCCAACTACGCCGAAACCAACCAAAACACCTCCAATTGACCTGAAATTTTGCACACATACTTAAAATGACATTAGGAACCTGTTCCAACTTCCGGAATTCCATTCCAACCTAGATAGCCTATTTTCCACTACCGACCGAAAATCGCTAAAATCTAACTTTCGCCAATTCGAACCTAGTTCTACACCGGACATCCAATCTTCATTCCGAACATGCTCCTAAGTCCCAAATAACCTAACGAAGCTATCCGAGCCATAAAATCCGCATTCCGAGGTCGTTCACCAATAAGTCAACTCTCAGTTGACTTTCTCAACTGTTAGGCTACCTTGAGAGACTAATTACCTCAATTCTCACCATGACCACTCTGACCACGAACCAACCGACTTAATAACATAAATGGGGATGAACCATATAAAATTAAGCAGGAACGGGGGAAATGGGGCTAAACTCTCGGAACGACCGGCCGGGTCGTTACATACTCCCCCACTTAAACATATGTTCTTCCTCGAACGTGCCAAGAGTTGTTCCCCAATACTATCAAACTGCTACGTAGCTTACCATGCACATACCCGGGGGTGATCCGACGTCACCCTATCCCATATAGGTCCAATAGCACAATACCGTTGAAATTTTGGAAATCCAAATCCTAGCCCATAAACCTTAGAACCAAATTCCCACTTCTGAAATGATATATAAGATTAAGATTTCCATAACTATAAACTGAACAAGTATGAACATGCTGAATCAAGCCATATACGTACCCCAGATGAAATCACTTAATACACCGAGTGACTCAAACACTCATAGCAATAACTCTTAACCACAATAACTGCTCAGAACAACCCAATACCGGTACATAGCCTCTTATCAAGAAATGCCTCGCTCTAACACTTCCATATACTGTTGATGATGAATGAAGCACGTAGAACTAACAACTATTCGTCCGATCAGTCAGACATGAAACTCCCCCTTCCCAAACAGGAATTATAGCAGATTTCTAAGCCGACTCCCGATATTTAGCCTTCCAACTATGCTATAGCAAATTCTGAAAATTCACTCTAGGTCCAATGACCTCTTCTCATCCATCACGACTACCCTGATAACATGACACTAACCATTCGACACATCGATACAATTCGAAGCCAAAACCTTTGCATCTTGTGCACTTATCAGAAACTTCCCAATGTAATCAAATTATATAAAAAGATCCCCACGAGAGGACTATCCTTCCATTAACAATTACCATCACCATATCATACTAACAGCCTGTCACAAATAATCAAAAACACATGTATCCAATACCAAAGGTCATACCCCTACATAACTCCGCTACACTGCGCGATCTCATCCAACGCCGGTCATCTTGAAATATTACAAGACACCTTGCCCAAAATAAATAACCATTCAAAATTCGCCATCAGGTACTCAAAATGCATTACCATAACCACGGGGGAAACCGGACGATACCATGCCACCCGAATCAAAAGGTGTACAACCAACACGCCTTAATCCCGCAACACCCAATTACTTACCTTACTCAAATCTAGCTATAACGACCAATTAGAACCGCACGATATGTGCATATAACCAATAATCACCACTCCTTGCAACACCGAAGTGGTAACCCATAGATCACTGTAGAACATGAATAAACTCAATCACAATCAAATGATACATTTCTCAATAATAGAAACTCGGAGTCAACAATTCCGACCCGGTGCAAAAACACACACCCATAATAGCCTACCAGTGACCCTAAATTAACTCTGATTACCCACAACAGATAGATAACTTACCAAAAAGTTCACAATGACGGAATCATGGTTCATACTAGCATCCGACTAGCTCAGCTCGCATCTTCACAGTTCACTTCCACAAAATATCCTGTTATGAGAACTCTCGGCCTCGAAATCCATGAAACGTTTGGATTACCATATCTGATCACAACTCCACCGCTCGAATAAATAACGCATCCCAAATACTCACTCGTTCCACGGGGGATACCCCTATAATTCTTCTGTTTACCAAGCAACCTTGAATATCAACAGTCGATCCAATAATTGGGCGTCGTGATGCCGATGAAGTACTCTTAACTCAAACACATTGCTCTTTCTGAAATATATACCCTCATCAAGTCGTACCAATTATTGATATCATCTACCTAGTCATCTGAAATTGCCCATGCTGCCTAAGAATTTATGACCTTCCTTCCAGAATCGAACCGTGACCTCACATATGCAAATCTCAACTCTGCCCAACATACCGCACACGCCATGCCAACCTAGGAACAATACGGGAACTCCATGGTCACTTCTGAGCCACAAGCAACTATGTACCAAACTAGCCAAGAACTCCTATTGGATCCCATTTAGAAACAAACTCACTACACACCATAAAACAATATGCACCCTTAACCGTGGTAGAAACAATCCGGGACTACCCGAAATCCCATTTGCGCAGGACCAACCCATCAGGACTGAATTCTTCTAACTCAACCAACTACGCAGGCCACCAAAAATCCAAGAGAATTGCTAAGAATTACCCGAAAAACTCGCACATTATGAACACCCAAAGAACTAATCGTATCCCTTACCATGCCGATCTGACCTACTACCAAGTTGCCCTATTTACCCAAGTTTCTTCTGACTTACCTTCCAATTGATACTCCTTCCTGCCGTAATACCACAAATTTGCAACCCAGACTCACACGCGACCCAAGCACAAAACCATACCGTCTAAGGCTCATAAGGGACTAAATACTCCTTCAATTATCCCCAAATGCACCATATTAGAAAAACATACCCTAAAGAGACTTCCTGCGATTCTATAGCCATTACCTTCACCTTCCTGATACCGATATGTAGAACCCGTGATGATGTAGAATACCACAAGTCTTGACATCCTCTAACGTAAATCTCAATCACACCGACCAATTAGACAGAATCGACCTGACCCGTTTGCACACTAACATACTAGGAAAGTAACCCACTTACTTGAAGCCACAAGCAAATTCATACACTGCACACACTACACCTTTTACAATTTCCACTAAATCATTCAATAGAACCCAATTACCCAACAGAGTACATTACAACTTATATCGAAGAAATCTCCATTACTCGTGACATTCCCAGACCCCATACATGCAGGTCATAACTGATTTACCAATATAACTCGAACTGAAACCAATACCACACATAATCATGTAATCAATTTATAAATAACAAACTCCCCCTTTTGGCTCAAAGCCAAGGATCAAGAAAAACAAGACTATGCCCACACATTATCATTGCCACCATGCTGTGGTGGGATTCAACAAAATCTCCCATAAGCTTATATGACCCAAACCATCTAACACTTAAATCAATTGTCAATCTCGCATCCACCATTTGTGATGGTCATGCCAACTCCCACCAGCGATCTATAATCAAATTACAACATATATCGTTTTACTGGTAGAAGAGAACTTATTACAGAACTACATAGGGACTACACACCCTGAGACAACCCGCAGGAGATACCCCTGCCCTCTTAGCCTCAACTGCTATTTCTCCATACACTTTTGAAGACCATAACTATCACGCAATCACTACACCTTCCTGCATCTTAACACAACCAACGCCTACCCTCGAGGCACCAAAGTACATGGTAAAAACCTGAAGCTGATAGAAGAACTAACACTAGAGCGGTGGTCACAGAAATATCAAGCTTCTGGAAGCTCTACCCACACATGTCTGACCATATGGATACCCTTATTTGACACCACATGTCCCAAGAATGCTACTGAACCGGGCAAAAATTCACACTCGGAGAATTGGCATAGAGCCTTTCCTACCTGAATCCTTATAATGCCATCCTCAGATACTGGGTATGCTACTCCCGGCTACGCGAATATGCCAGGACGCCATCAATGAATACAATAACAAGGAGTTCTAATACGACTGGAATACACTGTCAATCACCAGGAACTCATAACCCAACAAAGAAATCCACTTTACTCCCCAACTACACAACATGAGAGGTCTTCCAACATACTCACAACTCAAGGCCATATACCAAATCGAGACAGAAATCAAGCACTCAATAAACCTTGCAACATTTCCAGACAACCCTTTTGACACAATTCACAGTCTGAACACATCTAACAATCAAATCACATCCACCACATAGGCATCTAGTCACCAATTCTCATCAATAAGAACACAAAAGGACATACAAGTCCACAATTACATGTTCCCACACAACAAAAATCTCAGCAATCAAGCCACAGAATGAATCCGGCCTCAAGTCCTCCAGACTGGCCCATTACCAATATGCCAAAATCACATCTCATCCCTGGAAGTCACAAGCCATCGATGCACAACTGATACCAAGTGCTCTCGTGCGCGTTCGAATACATGGAAGGAATTCAAGAGTTACGCTCTTGGCTGAATACAATCGATTCGCACGACAAAAATTTAAAAATGGGAGATTTTCCTAAGGGCTCCGCAGCCTCTCGAAGATAAGTATAGACGTCTTCGTACCGATCCGCAAGACTCTACTAAACCTGCTTATGACTAGTGAGTCCTATGTAACCTAGTGCTCTGATACCAAACTGTCACGGCCTAAAATCCAGGCCAGTCGTGATGGCGCCTATCATGGAACTAGGCCAGCCAAACCCAAACTCGAATCATAATAAGTTTCCGTTTACATATTTACTATACTGATTACCCATAAGGTTTCCTTTAAACATTTATAACACAACTAAAACTATACTGAACATTAAATACATCCCCCGAGAACCCGGAGTCACCGGTCATGAGCATCTACATAAAATATACAACTCAACGAAAATAAATTCTATAATAGTAAGCAGAAGAGGGAGCAGGATCGTGGACGCATGCAGCTACCTCGTAAACCTCCGAGAATCTCTAGAACAGATAGACAACTCACCCTGCCCTAACACCTGAATCTACACACAAGGTGCAGGGAGTAATGTGAGTACACCAACTCAGTAGTAATGAAAATAAATCAAGTCTGAGCAGCAAGAACACATAAAATCAATGTCATCAAATCACAAGATGCACATCCTTTCTTTCCAACAGTATAACATAAATATATGAAATCATCACGCCTTAAATCAACTTCAGAAAAATCCTTTGAAGAATGTATATTTTCCAACAACTTCAAACCGAAATATTAGTATGAAATTGAAATGAATCATATAGAGGCCCCTCCGACAAAACATATTTCATAAGCTTAGAGTGAAAGTAGTAAAATCATAAGTATCCCCTCGGGTAAAACATGTATCATAATCAGCCCCTCGGGCATGCCTCACAGTCACTCATAATCAGTCACTCAGCACCTTACAGTCAGTCATGCCTCCCAATCACTCGTAACTCGGCACTCGGCACTTAGAACTCTATGCGCTCACTGGGGGTGTGTACAGACTCCGGAGGGGCTCCTTCAGCCCAAGCGCTTATATCACTCAGCACCTCACTATCACTCAGCACGTCGCAATCAGGCCCTCGGCCTCACTCAGCAGAACCACTCAAAAGGCCCCTCAGGCGAATCAGTAAAAATATGGTACTGGACCCAAAACATCATAAATCTCAAAGTAGTGTAAATCAGGTTGAGTTTCGAAAACAGTAAGCACAATGTGGCTGAGTGAAATCATCAACAAATAGTGAGGAAAAACAGCAATAAAAAGCCCCCAAAGGGTCTAAAGAGATCGGCACGAGGCCCCAAACACGGCTTATAACCCAAATATTCCAACAATCTTTAGAACATAATTTAACATAAGGTTTTGAGAAAAATATGCAACTCATTAGTTGTCGCGGAGAGGACCTAGTCCAATCTAAAAATCAGTACGCGCCACATACTCGTCATCCGACATGTGCGCCTTTCTAAAATCAGTGTGAAATATGTAATCCGGGATTCCACACCCTCAGGACAAGATTTATAACCATTACTTACCTCTATCGGGCCACAACACTAGTTCGCTATGCTTTTGCCCCTCAAATTGGATCTCGATTGCTCTGAATCTAGCCAACACCAGTTTAATATCATCAATATTTACCCAAGGAACACAGCCCAATCGAAAACTATCAAATTATACAAGAATCTCAAAATTCGACCAAACCCGAGCCCCCGGGCCCATGTCTCGGATTCCAATAAAATTCACATCACAAGAACCCTTATCCTCCCAAGAGACCGTACATACCAAGAGCATCAAAATCGGACCATAATTGCCCACTAAAATCGCCAAAAGAAATTCCCAACTCTTTCCTCCCATTTTTCCTAACTTTTCTTACTTTAATTCATCAAATACAAGCCTAATGCGAATCAATATAGCATAGAAACGATGTTAATAACCCAAGAACTTACCTTCACTGAAGAATCACGAATCCCCTCTCCAATTTGCCTTCAAAGGAGCTCCTCCCGCATGCAAAAATGGTGAAATGAAATGAATTTCATGGATGCATCTTATATACTATCTCTGCCAGCATTTCCGCACCTGCGGACAGTTAGCCACACCTGCAGTCCCAAGTGCGCACCTGCGGAATCCCACTTAACGGACCAATTTCACATCTGTATCCAATCCTCAGCACCTGTGGATTCTTAGGTGCGGCCATAACTTCGCACCTGCGGCTATCCATCCGCAAGTGCGGCCAACACCAGAACTCACACCAGCAGCTATTTTCTGAAATTGTCCAAGTTCAAAACCCCGCCAACCATCCGAAATCAATCCCAAGCCCCTCGGGGCCCCAGCCAAACATGCCAACACACCCCCATAGAATTATTCCCACTTAGTCGAGCCTTCAAAACACCAAAAACAACACGAAAACACCAAAATTACGTCAAATTCAAGCCTATGAACTTGAAACTTCCAAATTTTTTCAACTATGCCGAAACCAACCAAAACACCTCCGATTAACCTGAAATTTTGCACACATACTCAAAATAACGTTACGGACCTGTTCCAACTTCTGGAATTTCATTCCGACCCCGATAGGCTATTTTCCACTACCGATCGAAAATCGCCAAAAACTAACTTTCGCCAATTCAAGCCTAATTCTACACCGGACATCCAAACTTCATTCCGAAAACACTCCTAAGTCCCAAATCACCTAACGAAGCTATCTGAGCCATAATATCCACATTCCGAGGTCGTTCAACAATAAGCCAACTCTCAGTTGACTTTCTCAACTATTAGGCTACCTTGAGAGACTAATTGCCTCAATTCTCACCATGACCACTCTGAACCCGAACCAACCGACTCAATACACATAAATGGGGCTGAACCACATAAAATGAAGCAGGAATGAGGGAAACGGGGCTAAACTCTCGGAACGACCGGCCGGGTCGTTACACCTCCTCCACTTGGCTCAAAGCCAATGATCAAAAGAGACAATAACTCACAATGCCCATACGCTATCACTGTCACCATACTGCAGTGAGATTCAACTAAATCCTTCATAAGCTCATATGACACAAACCATATGATATTCCACTTCGTATGCAAATCTCGCGCTCACCATTGTAATAGCCATGTCAACTTCCACAAGCGATTTAAACTCAAATTGAAACATATATCAATTTCTCATAAAAGTGGACTTGCCACAAAATCACCTAAGGATCACACAACCTCAGGACACCCCGCGGGGGATAGCCCCGCCTGCTTAGCCTCAAACTGATCTCTCTCTATACCTTTCCAAGCATCATAGCAATTACTTTATCCTTCTGCATTTAAACACAACCAACGCCTACCCTCGAGGCATCACAATACGCGGTATAAGAACATGAAGCTGATAGCAGAACCAACACTAGAGTTGTGGTCAAAGAAATCTTGAGCTTCTGGAAGCTCTATCCATACTCGTCTAACCACATGGATACCCTCACTGGACAACACGTGTCCCAAGAATGTTACTGAACTGAGTCAAAATTCACACTTGGAGAACTTTGCATAAATCTTCTCCTCCCTCAATCTCTGCAATACAACTTTCAAATGCTGAGCATGCATCCTCCCTGCTATGAGAGCATGCCAGGATACCATCAATGAATACAAAAACAAAAGAGTGCTAATACCGTTGGAATACACCGTTAATCAAATACATGAACGCTGCTGGGCCAATGGTCAGCCCAAAAGACATCTCCAGGAACTCATAGCACAATAGAAAGATCCGCTTCACTCCACAACTAAACAACATAAGAGGTCTTCCAATGTACTCACAACTCGAGGCCATATGCCAACTCCAGACAGAAGTCAAACACTCAATAGTTCTTGCTACATATCCAGCCCACCCATTTTTTACACAATCAAGCGGCATGAACATATCTCACCCTCAAATCACACTCACCACACAGACATCTAGTCATAAAATCCCGTCAATAAGGACACCAACAGACATATAAGTCCCCAAATACATGTGCTCACACAAACGAAATCTCAACACCCAATCAACATACAAAATACAGCCTCAAGTCCTCCAGGCTGGCCCATTATCAACATGCTAACAATCACATATCATATATGGGAATCACAAGTCGTCAACGCACAGCTGATATCGGGCGCTCACGTGCGCATTCGAATTCATGAAAGCAAATTCAAAGAGTTACGTTTTTTGCTGAATAAATGGATTCGCACGGCATGAATTAAAGAATGTGAGATTTTTCCTAAGGGTTCTGTAGCCTCTCGAAGATAAGTACAGACGTCTCCGTACCGATCCGCAAGACTCTACTAAACCTGCCCATGACCGGTGAGTCCTATGTAACCTAGGCTCTGATACCAACTTGTCACGACCCTAAATATAAACTAGTCGTGATGGCGCCTATCGCGGAACTAGGCCAGCCAAATTAATGCTCAAACATAATGAATCTTTCATTTATATCATTTTGAAACTAAAAATCCATAAAAGTTTCGTTTAATCATTTTAAAATAGATAAAACTACGCCATGTTGATACCTAATTTTTCCCAAAATATTTTTAAAATTGCATATGTACCTGCAAAATAATGCATTAACAACGATTGGTATTTTTTCATAATTTTCCTATATTTTGTCTAATTTATCTAGCATTTATTTCCAATAAATAATTACGAAATCGCATCACAAATAATTTCAAAAGCATTTCTTGATTTAATTTATTGTTTATGGCCCTATTTAAACCAAATTATTTCATAATTAGCCAAAATGACATCTTTTTGCTATAGTGGCAATAACTTTGCAATTATAGCCCGAGTATATAATTTTATACTACTTTTGACTGGAAATTAGTCATTTTTATTTTTAAATATTAAATAATTATTTTAAATTATTTTCTGTGCATGAAATTCATTTTTTATAATTATTAGCTATTTTACAAATTATTTTAATTAATACGAATTGGGTATTTAACAAATAGCCCTTTTATTTTAATTGTAGCCTAAATTAAACCAGCCCCAAACCCAATTAAATTAGCCCGAATACCCCATGCCCAATCCACTATCATATCCGACCCAATTCCCATTTCATCTGGACCGCTGATCATTTCTGATCAATGGACCAAATTCATTCTTACCTGAATTAACCCTAAAGACCTACCCCCCCCCCTTCCCTCATTCTCTCTTTCACTCCGCCGTTACATCCCTCTCATCTCTCTCAAACTCTCTCTGCTAAACCTTGCTCATACTCGTTGGCCCTTGACTCGCCGATAACAATGGTGGTTCCACCACCATCCCTAGCCTCCATGGCTCTCTCACATGCCAGATTATTGCTACCCTAAGGTCCTCAAGAGAACCAGAGGCGGTTCAACTCACACCCATGGCCTTTTCATGCCGTTCTCAGGCCACCCTTGGCCGTCCTAGTAAGACCTTTCTATCTCCGGCTAAAACCTATGGTTTCTAAGCCTGATTCTCTCTACCTTTGGGTTATCTCTCTTTGAAACCCTAACTCATCTCTTGACTCTCCAGATCTGCGATACATCTGAGTATATTTTGAGTTATTTTACTGTTTTCCTTAAAGATCTCCCCGATTTTTTAAAAATGCCTATTCGTCTTCAAAGTTATGGTTTCTTAACCCCTTTTCAATATGACTTTTCCTTCTGATTTTCCGTATTATTCTATGTATTTACCATGTTTAAACGTTTATTCATGGTTTTCCTCTTTTTTCTTATTTATCATGTTAAAACCCTGTCTTAATCTTGGGTTCGGAGTCTGTCTCTGATGATTCGATTCATATGTGTGCTTGTTTCTCATGAACACCCTGAGTTTCTGTGATTTTACCCTATTATGTTCAGTAGGTTTCTGACTCTTGCTTTTTCCGCTTATATTATTTTTATTCTGTTAATTCCTCTAATATGTTCTATCTTCTCAAGTTGAATCCCTGATTTTATGTGATTCTTACTTTACTATGTTTCTGTTTTACTTCTTCTTGCCTATTATGTGTTTATCCGTTTGTTCATAGAAATTTTGTGTTAATTCTCCCCTTAATCAGTACTGTTCCTATGTGAATCCCTAATTTTCTGTGATTAACACCTTTTACTTATTTCCTGTGATGATATCTTTTACTGATTTCAACCTCTAAAATATTTTCTTGCCCTATTTTATGGGCGATTATGATGTCAATCGATTTTTAAGTACTTTCCTTAATTAGATTTTCTGAACCTAGCCTCTTTTACATGTCTTATACTTCTATGTGTTGAGATTGTTTCCTTATGTGTTATATTCCAGCCACATATGGTATCTTTCCTTATTTATTACATGTCTATTACCGTTTGAAGTTAACTCATTAATTGAAGGGAGTACTTACATTGATTTTATGCTGATTGATTCTGATTCCCCAATCACTGCATGACTTTGAGTTTTACCTTATTCTCTACCTAGTTTTAAACTATATATACATTTCTCTTTCATTAACTCAGAACACATGAGCACATTGGTTCAAAAAAGCTCTCTCTCGCTCTCTCTCTCTCTATCTCTTTCTCTCTCGCACTCAAAACTTTCTGCTCTCTTTCTATGTTACTTACTACTATTCTGAGTTAGCCGGCTACAAGCCAAGGCTAACTATTGTGCTCTCCTGTCTCTTCACTTTTGTGTTTACTGTCTTCTTTACTAGTATGTTATGATTTCAATCCAAGTCCCAAACCAATATGCTTCTGTTACTACTTCAGTTTATCATGTTTCTAATATGTTTCTATCTGTGGTTTTGTTTGTTCAACCTGCAATTAATATGTCTACTTTATTGCTTTACCAACATGCTTGTGAATGTGTCCAACCCCTTAGGATTAGCCTGCTTATGAACCCTCTTCCTTACTTATGTTATCCTTTTTCTATCATGAACCTTTTTGTGCAAAGCAGTTAGCTATCCTAATTTGTCTGATCCTGTGTTGGTTCTGAGATTCATGATATGCTAATTCCCTAAACCCCTGTAAGAATTTTCATGCTCTTGTAACTATGTGTGCACTACATGTGCTCTACGTGTCCCCAATCCCCATCACCCCTATGTGTAGGTTTGTTCTTCCTGTTTTGGTTATGTGTTCTTTAAGTAATGTGGAGTTTGGTTTTGGCTTTATGTTTGATCTGCTGTTGTTTAATTATATAACTCTCTCGTTTCAGAAGTTGTTTTACTGAATGACTCCCTCTTTTATTTCACAAAACTGTTTCAAGCAAGTCTCTTTTAACACTGTTTTCTTACTAAAACCTTTTCAAAACTATATCAAGCACTCTCACTCTACTCTTAGGTTCTTAAGTTCTGCCCCTCGAATATGTGACTGCTTAGGGATCCCTATGAGATCCCTCTGAACTCTGCTGCATTAGAGTTGGCTCTTCCACATTGCACTTACTCAATTATGGTTGTGAAATTTGGGTGTGAGCATTGCCCAAGATTCCTTGAGGTTCTTAGGGAACTCTGACACGCCCGGATATGAGAAAGGCTATGAAACATTTGGGCATTTGAGGTTCTGAGAATTTGGTCCTATTTTCAGGCTCCCTATAGTGTAACATCTTATTTTTCTTTATCTATTTATGTAATTCATTCACATTGGTTTGTAATAATTGTTGTAAATGAATATTGGGGATTGATAGTGAAAATGGGAGGGTAGCCATGTCTATTGTCGATATCAATGGGGTAGAAACCATACCTTAGGCTTACATTTCTATGTGCGCATTAGAATCCATGTTTAAGATTAATACATTATAAGCACGTCATGCATTAGATATCATGTTCTTAGGTTTACTGTTTCAGCATCTCATTTGACATTATTTTCATCACTTAGAAATCCTGCTTTTAGGCTAAATAACAAATTGTTGCTACTGCATATTCTGAAAATCATGCTGTAACTTTCTGTGCATCTAGAAATCATGATTTTTTAGGAATTTTGCGTACAAATCATTCTACACCTTATAATGTTCATACTAGATACCCTGTTTTAGGACCTCACTAAGTCACACTAGCTAAGCTACTGATGCATGAAAAGGAACATAAGACAGTCTCACATATGATTATCATGTGTTACTAAAACTGGTAATAACCACTGTGTCTTTGCAACACTTAGAACAACATGATTTACGCCAAACAACTTCTAAACTGTTTTAATAATTCTGGTAACTATTGTGCATTCCCCCACGCCTAGGCAAGCCTTAGGTAACCAACCTTTATACAACTGGAAAACTGTTGCTTTTGTGTTTACTGCCTAATGGTTAATAGGCTTAAAATAAGTAGGCAAACTGATTAGGGCCCCTGCTTCTGGGTTTATAAAATAAAATTGCATATATTCTGTGTTTTGATATTCACTTAGACATCATGTTTTAGGATCCTGTCGAATAATAATGCTCTTATTTGTGTTTGAGTCGTGCTATTTACGTGCATTATTTGTGGAGGTAAATCTGAGCCTCTTAATTGTTTTCCCCCGCCTTTATCTGTTAAAGTCCTATTTGTTCTTGCCTGTCGCCTAGTATTTTCTCCTTTCAACCTTATGGGTATGTTTAGAACTGCCTTTAAGTAGAGGTCCTAATCTCCTCCAGGATCATTAAGGAGAGATGGGTAACAGCACACATAGAGGTCGTTAAATAAACTCGCTTAATAACCACTAAGGCGTGGGAAAGGGTAGACATGGATATGATGACCAGTGTGCTAATGCCACGTGTAACCCCTCTTCTGAGGAGTGATTACCTGGCATTGTACTGATGTGATCCTATAGGATAAACAACCTAGGACCCCCTATACCTTACATATGTGTGTTTAGATCATAACTCTCTCAAAACCTTATATGTGCGCCTAGACTCTAAATCTCTTAAACTTTTAGCACATATGTGAGCTTAGACTACGAATCTTCCCAAAAACCATTATTCGTTTACCTATGTGCTTTTATTGCTTATGTGCTACCTGTTTTAAAATTCACAAGATTTGTTTGGCCGGGAACCACAGTTGTGGACTTCTAGGGGTGCCTAACACCTTCCCCTTGAATTAATTTCAAGCCCCTACTCTATCTCTGGTTATCCAATCTGTGTTTGTAAATGACCCTTAGTAGGTGCCCTAACGCACCTTAATTCGTTAGCTGGAGACTCTTCAATTCCTTACCCCTTTTCCAAAAGAAAACAAGTTATCCCAATAATGTCGAATACCCTGACCGATCCTAAAGGAGAGGGAGAAGAGAGGGGGACATGATACAAAGAATGTTAAAAACAACCCCACGAGGAGAGAGAGAAGAGAGGGGGGCGCGACATGATGAATGTTAAAAACAACCCCAAGATCTCGAAGCCACTGGCCATGATCATCTAACAAAATATACATGTCTGGAACACAAGCTTTATAATAATAATAAGAGGGAGAAAGCAGGGCTGCGGACGCGTGCAACTACCTCGCAAATCTTCGAGAAATCCCTGAGGAAGGTAAACAACTCACTCTGCCCTAGCCCCTGAATCTGCACACACGGTGCACGGAGTAATGTGAGCACGCCAACTCAGTAGTAATGAAAGTAAATAATGTCTGAGAACTACGAAACTCGTGAAACAAGTCATCAATTCACAGAAAACAATTCTTCTTTCGAAATCAAAAATACGATAATTTTAAACACTTGAAAGTCAGTTTCAGTAAAATTCCATTGAAAATGTACCTTTTCATAGTTACAGAAGAAATCAAAATAATTTAATACAGAAATGATAGAAATCATAAATAGCCTCTCGGGCAAAACCACATTTCATAAATCGCCCCTCGGGCATAAAATCACGCAAAATCAGTCACTCAGCAAGCCTCACAATCACTTGTATCAGGCCCTCGGTCAACCTCACAATCACTCATGCCTCCCAATCACTCGTCACTCACCACTCGACACTTGCACTCAGTAGGTACCTACGCTCACTGGGGGTTTACAGACTTCGGAGGGGCTCCTACAGCCCAAGCGCTAATAACAAGCCATCTCGTGGCATCAATTACTCAGGCTCTCGGCCTCTCACATCTCATAATAATGTAATATTCTACGATGTGCAGCCCGATCCATTACATCCTCACAATGTTGGCACTCGGCCTCACTTGGTCAGAAACTCTCAAAAAGCCACTCGAGCTATCAACAAACAGCGTACTCGACCCAAAAGAGTATTTACATCTCAAAATAATGTAAACAAGTCTGAGTTTCGAAAACAGTTTAACATGGAATGACTGAGTGTAAATCATAACCAATATAGTGAGGAATATCAGAAAGTATCCCCCAAGGGGTCTAAACAGGTCGGCACAAGGCCCCAAACATGGCTTACAGCCGAAATAGAACAATAGTCTGAAAACAGGATTTAACATATGATTTAAAAGTAAATACGCAACTGAATAGTTGCCACTGGAAGGACCAAATCCAAATCGACAATCAGTGCACGCCACACACTCGTCATCTAGCATGTGCGTCATACCAAAATAGTGAGAAAATACTGAGTCCAGGGTTTCATACCCTCAGGACGAGCTTTAAAGTCATTATTTACCTCAAACCGGCCCAAAAACTACTCCGCGATGCTCTTGCCCCTCGAATCTGCTCCCAAATGCTCCGAATCTATTCTAAACCATATTAATAACCTCAAAATATGCTAGGGAGACGATTAATAATTATCACAATTAGGCATAAATCCCGAAATTAGCCGAACCCGACCTCCGGACCCACGTCTTGTAATTCGATAAAAATCACGAATGCGGAATCCTTATCCTCCCACGAGTCTATACATACCAAGAACATCAAAATTGGACAACAATCGCCCCTTCAATTACTCAATTAAAGTCTCCAATATCCTATGCCCTAACTTCCCCAATTTTGGGTTTAAATCCCACAAATTTCAGGTTTAATCACTTAAAATCAACATAGAATCAAGTGATGAAGTCAAGAATCTTACTTCCAAGTGCTTCCCCTTTGATTCCCTCTTTAATCTCTCTCTAAAGTTTCAATTCCGCCCAAAAGTGGTGAAAAATGGCTAAGGGTCGCGGATATGGCCTTTTAAATACACTGCCCAGACACCCTTAATTTCCTCAGTGCGTTCGCGTTACCAGGTACGCATTCATGAAGCACAACCCAAACATCCCCTACGCGATCGCGTCCTGCCCCCACGCGTTCGCACAGCTTACCAGTCAACCCCACACGCCCTCAGTCCTATGCGTTCGCAGATCTCCCCCACGCGACCGCACTGCTCAACACTCCCTCACTTACGCGATCGCGGACCCTCAATGGAGATCGCATAGCACAAAAACTATGCTGCCCCAAAAATCCCTATGCGATCGCATCCACACATACGCGACCACATAGAAGGATATCAGAACTGAACACCAGAAAAATTCTTGCAATTCTCCCAAGTCCGAATTGGTCCGTTAACTTCCCGAAACTCACCTGAGGACCTCGGAACCTCAACCAAACATACCAACACATCTCATAACCTTATTCAAACTTAGTCGAGCCTTTGGAACACCCAAACCAACGCAAAAATACCAAAATCATTTCGGATTCATGCCTATGAACTTTGAGATTTCTAAATTTTGCCAATGATGCCAAAACCACCCAAAACACGTCCGATAGACCTGAAATTTTCACACATATCCAAAATGATACTACGAGCCTGCTCCCACTTCCGGAATTCTATTCTAACCTCGATAGCTAATTTTTCACTACCGACCGGAAATCACCAAAAGCTCAATTTCGCCAATTCAAGCCTAAATCTACTCCGGACCTCCGAATGACATTCCGAACACACTCCTAAGTCCTAAATCACCTAATGAAGCTATCCGAACAACAAAAACCACATTCCAAGATAATATACCTATAAGTCAACTTTCGGTTGACTTTTGCAACTATTGAACCAAGTTAAGAGACTAAGTGTCTTATTTCTTCTTCAAAAATTGCTTTGAAACCGAGCCAACCCACCTAACATAACTTAATGAAGCTGAACCACATACAATGAAGAAGGAACGAGGAAAATGAGGCTAAAACTCTCGAAACGACCGAGTTTTGGAGATTTGTAGCATTTATGTACTGTTGTTCTCGTCATTTCTATCATCGTAGAGTATGTACTTATTATGTTGGCATTTTGTTTAAAAGTACTTGTCATTGTTGCATGAAATCTAGTTTATACTATTCTCTAAAAAGGAAACTCTCGTATTAAATTGTTAAAACGGGGTAAGTAAATAGTAGTTACACTTGTGGGCTTGCCTAACCGTGGCATTAGGTGTTGTCTCGACCTATTACGGAGTTGGATCGTGACAATATTCATGTGAGTTTTTAGGTCTCCTGCATTTTTTATGAATTTGGTTGAAACTCATGGGAGTTCCATCATTGCCTTTGATGTTTAGGGTCTAGAATATTTTAAATTCGACAATTTCTGTCAAAATTGTTCATTTGTTTTTAGTTTTTAATTATCTAATATTCGCCTTTGCATCTGGTGGAGACTTATATTGTCATGATAATGATATTGATGCCACTTTATCAATTTTCGCTTTATGTATTGTAAGATTGTTTAACTACTTGGGGACTTGTTATAAGATTGCATGTTATTACTGATATTACAAAACGATTAGTTAAGGGCTCGCCATGTCCCTTTAGCATTAAATTATGATAGATAATACGAAGAAAACAAAATGAATTGCACAAAAAACAGAATGTGCAAGAAAATCTTTTAAGCATGAAGATGAAAATTATTCTTTGGTGCTATAATAGCTACAAATACATATATTTTATTGGTAACTTGTATCTATTAGTATACTAACTAGCCATCCATTACATAATAATTGGAGTTATACCCTTTCAACAACATCGAATGCATGAGCCTTTATCACAAATGCAACATTTGGTTTTGCATTGTGATGCAAAAGCGCAACCTGCAGTTCACGAAACAAACATATTTCATATTCAATAGATAAAAAAAAAGACTTTCAATATAAAGGCTGTAAATCTAACAGAAAAAAGCCGAATTTATGAATTTTGGAACCAAAATTACGCATTTGTAATCATGACTATAAAAATAATTATAAACTCATAAGACAAATTTGAATCTAATAGTGCCAAAAGTGTAATTTCAATAAAAGAAATTTTTTTTCTTTAAATTCCAACATCAAACATGAATTTCAAATATCGTATAGGAATATATTTTTGAGTTATTTAGTGTCTTTGAAGATGTATCAATTCTTAAGTTATGCAAATTTTAGTTTTGATTATCGATAGAGGAATGAAAAATGAAAGGAAAAATAAAATAGAAATAAAATTAGATATATACCTGTAATAGATACACGAGCGCTACGACTTGCACCAAATAGTTCTAGTGATGTGGTTGGTGATGTTGCTTCTGGTGCGTATGATAGCTCCGATACATATGATGGTTTTGGTGCATACGAAGATTCTGGCCCCCCCTGAGTTAATGAAAAAAGAACAAACATGACAAAAATCATGTAAACCAAAACATTGGTTGATTTTGTCATCTTAAAAAACTATACTTGTTATGCCTGTAGGTACTCTTGTTGTTTCTCTTAATTTTTTCTATTGAAGTACTTATCGATGCAACAAAGCTCTCCCTTTTATAGAAAAGATGGAACATAATTTTTAAGTTAGTAGTATTGATTCTTACTTAAGTAGTTATATCAATTATTGGTTTGCATTACAGGAAATCCAATCTAATTACAAAAATAATATGCAATCCAGTAAATTTAATATGAAATAATTGACTTACTAAATTGTATGTAGAAAATATTATATATATTCACAAATAGTTAAATTGTCTCTTTTTTTGGGATTTGATAAAAAATATTTCAATTGTCTCTTTATATTTCTAACGAGCAAAAAACACGACACGGAAATTAATGCGCGCTAGCCAAAGATAAAATGTAAAATATACTCTTCATGTGGATTGGATTTCAACACTTTGATTTGTAGTGAATAAAACTAAAATGAACAAACTAAAACTAAAGTAATACTTGATCATAGAGAACTAGATAGTAGCAAACATAGATTATTATCAGTGTGAGAAATAAGGGTCAGGACATGATAGATGCATGATTGTTATCCTGAATTTAATATTATTAAATTTCACTCTTAAGGTTCCATTGATTCTCATGAGTTCTACATGTTATTATCGTTTTATTCTGATTTAGATTCTTCTATCGATTAAACCTAAACTGTTCAAATAAGCTAATGTGAAGTGCAATGTAACATGCAAGAATCTATTATTATGAATGATCTAAGAGAAACATTTCGCAATTATTTCTCAATCTTAATTCAAATAGTGGGTCATAACGCTCTTTCGATTACTTTAAAGAACCACTGAGATAAATTAAGGCATGCATTGCAATAATATTCAAAATTTTGTTCCTCTTCTGATTAAACAAGATAAGAATAAAATTACAACTAAGATTAAAGCTACTCTAACAAATTCAAGCACTTAAATAATAATAAAATCCATAAATAATTTATCTCTCTATCTACTCTCTCGGCATATCATAGTGTGAAGAGCTAAAATTGCGCAGCCGTCGGAATTGTGGGGGAGAGGGGCCAGGACGGCCACGAAAAACTGTGATTAAGCTTTCACTCTCAGACCTGAGAGCAATTGATAATCTTGTAATAGGGACCGGCAAATCAACATCACCGCCAAAGCAACTTACTGGAGAAGAAGGGAATAAGCTGGATACTCCAAATCTAGTAAATGGGTCGAAATTGCCATCAACCATACATGGTTCAACGAGGAATATGCTGAAGTTAGCAAGTTTGGTAGGGATGTAAATGGGGTGGGGCAGGGTAGAGGGGACAGGGCAAACCTTGACCCGCTAAGATTTTCACCCGAATTGCCCTGCCCTGCCATGCCCCGTTTAGCTATTTTTTAAAAATAATTGCCCTGCCCGGCCTTGCCCTATCAAGCCCTGCCTCGCACCGCCCCATTTAAGTTTTTTTCATTTTTTCAATAGGTTAATAACAATCGGACAGAAGATTTACTAATTAGTTTAAGATTATTAATAACAAACTTGAATTGACTAAAGTACACTTAAATTTTTAATGTGGCAAAAGTGCCAGTAATTCAGGGAAAGCTAGTAATATTACTAGTAGAAGATATTTCATAATTCGTTACTGTTTGCGTAGAAGATAATAACCTTATAATCTTTTTTCTATTTAATTATTATTTTATGTAAAAAAGGTTATGTAACTAAAAAAGTATTTTCAATGTGTCATGAAACTAACCTCTCCCAACACATGGTGGATTTTCTAATTCCAAAATAGCATCATTATTAGATATTTTTTATTTCATTTACATGAAACTATTTTCTTATAAATATATATTATAAACACTATAATTATATATAAATTATCCAAATATGCATAATTGTTATATTCTTTAATTCAACATCAGATCTTAAATATACTTTCAAACTGTCACAAAATTCATACTTTGCGTAAAGACATTGTAAAAACATTTTATACCTATTTTATAAATGTAGCAAAATAAGAATTCCATGTACCTTTTTTTTTGTTGAGGGTAAGTATGTAAGTTCTTCTCAAAATAGAGTTTTATACATGCAATAAGAGAATGCATTATTCAGTTTCCGGTAAGGAGGTGTGAGAGGTCGACATTGGAGGTCCTTAGGAGAGGTAGAGGTAGGACGAAGAAGAGTTGTGGAGATTAGGCATGACATGGTGCAACTTCAGCCGACCGAAGACATGACCCGTGATAGGATGGTGTGGAGGTCAAATATAAGGATAGTAGGTTAGGGAGTCTAGATTATTCTTACTGGTAGCATTAGTACGTACTCTCGCATTTGGTTGGCAGTAGGCTTATTTGAATACCTTTCGTGTTTTTTTTATATTTGGATCATCTTACTATTTAGTTGTGTATTCTACTTTTTCATATTTTTCGGTATTGTCCTGTCTTGTTTTCTTGTATTTATTGTGGTACCTATTCTTGCCTGAGTCGAGTGCCTATTATAAACAGTCTCTCTACCTCCACAAAGGTAGGGGTAAGGTGCGTACGCACTATCCTCCCCGTACTCCACTATGTGAGATTATACTGGGTATTATGTTGTTGTTTTATACTCTTCATGCCCACTTTATGCACTTATATTATTGTTAATAACCTCTAGTAAGTGTCAAGTCGAGCCCTCGTCACTACTAGATACTTACTGGTTAAGCATTATTTTCTGTAGTCATGCTTCACTTCTGTACTAAGACATGTTCTACCAGTGGTCACGCATGCGCGTAGCCAATCATCTACGTAGAATTAGCGTGAGCTGCTTGACTTGCCTCGATTCGCAACACCAGAGTCTCCTTCTACCTTATTTATCATTCATGTCTATAACTTTCTGTCACGACCCCAAATCTAAACTAGTCGTGATGACGCCTATCCTGGAACTAGGCCAGCCAAATTAACACTCAAACGTAAAGAATCTTTCATTTATATCATTTCTAAACTGACAATCCATAAAAGTTTCATTTAATCATTTTTAAAACAGATAAAACTACGCCGAATGTTAAATACAACCCCAAGATCCCGGAGTCACTGGTCATGATCATCTAACAAAATATAAAAGTCTGGAACACAAACTTTATAATAATAATAAGAGGGAGAAAGCAGGGATGCGGACGTGTGCAACTACCACGCAAATCTCCGAGAAGTCCCTGAGGCAGGTAAACAGCTCACTCTGCCTTAGCACCTGAATCTGCACACACGGTGGAGGAAGTAATGTGAGCAGGCCAACTCAGTAGTAATGAAAGTAAATAATGTCTGAGAACTACGAAACGCATAAAACAAGTCATCAATTCAGAGTACATACAATTCTTCTTTCGAAATCACATATACGATAATTTTAAACACTTGAAAGTCGGTTTCAGTAAAATACCTTTGAAAATGTACCTTTCCATAGTTTTTGAAGAAATCAAGATAATTTAATATAGAAATGATAGAAAGCATAAATAGCCTCTTGAGCAAAACCACATTTCATAAATCGACCAGCGGGTAAAACATCACTCAAAATCAGTCACTCATCATGCCTCACAATCACTCGTATCAGCCACTCGGGCAACCTATCACTCGGCACTCAGCACTCGACACTCGGCACTCGCACTCAGTAGGTACCTGCGCTCTCGACCTCTCACATCTCATAATAATGTAACATGATGTGGCATGCAGCCCGATAGATAATATCCTCACAATGTTGGCACTCGACCGTACTCAGTCAGAAACTCTCAAAAAGCCACTCGGGCTATTAACAAACGAGGTACTCAACCCAAAACAGTATTTACATCACAAAATAGTGTAAACAAGTCTGAGTTTCGAAAACAGTTTAACATGGAATGACTGAGTGTAAATCATAACCAATATAGTGAGGAATATCATAAAGTACCCCCCAACGGATCTAAGCAGGCCGGCAGAAGGCCCAAACATGGCTTACAGCCCAAATATAACAATAGTCTGAAAACATGATTTAACATATGATTTAAAAGTAAATATGCAGCTCAATAGTTGCCACGGGAAGCACCAAGTCCAAATCCCCAATCAGTGCACGCCACGCACTCGTCATCCAGCATGTGCGTCCTACCAAAATAGAGAGAAAATACTGAGTCTAGGGATTCATACCCTCAGGACAAGATTTACATTCATTACTTACCTCAAACAGACCCGAAAATTACTCCGCGATACTCTTGCCCCTTAAATCAGCTCCCAAATGTTCTGAATCTATTCAAAACAATATTAATAACATCAAAATATGCTAGGGAGACGAAACCCATTAAAAAATTATCACAATTAGGCAAAAATCCCGAAATTGGCCAAACTCCACCCCCGGCTCCACGTCTAGAAGTTCGATAAAAATCACAAAGTAGGAATCCTTATCCTCCCACGAGTGTATGCATACCAAGAACATCAAAATCGGACCACAATTGCCCCTTCAATTACTCAATTAAAGTCTCCAATTTCCCATGCCCTAACATCCCCAATTTTGGGTTTAAATCCCACATTTCAGGTTTAATCACTTGGAAATCAACATAGAATCGATTTATGAAGTCAAGAATCTTACCTCCAAGTGTTTCCCCTTTGATCCCTCTTTAATCTCTCTCAAAAGCTTCAATTCCGCCCAAAAATGGTGAAAAATGGCTAAGGGTCGCGGATATGGCTTTTTAAATACACTGAACAGGCGCTCTTAATTTTCTCAGTGCGTTCGCGTTACCAGGTACGCGTTCGCGGTGCACAACCCAAACTTCCCCTACGCGATCGCGTCCTGCCCCCACGCGTTCGCACAGCTTACCAGTCAGCCCCACACGCCCTCAGCCTATGCGTTTGCAGGTCTCCCCCACGCGACCACACTGCTCAACTCTCCCTCACTTACGCGATCGCGGACCCTCAATGGTGATCGCATAGTACAATAACTATGCTGCCCCAAAAATCCCTATGCGATCGCATCCTCACATACGCGACCGCATAGAAGGATATCAGAACTGAACACCAGAAAAATTCCTGCAGTTCTCCCAAGTCCGAATTGGTCTGTTAACCTCCCGAAACTCACCCGAGGCCCTCGGGACCTCAACCAAACATACCAACACATCCCAAAACCTTATTCAAACTTAGTCGAGCCTTAGGAACACCTAAACCAATGCCAATACACCGAAATCACATAAGATTCAAGCCTATGAATTTTGAGATTTCTAAATTTCACCAATGATGCCGAAACCACCCAAAACACGTCCTATTGACCTGAAAATTTGCGCAGATATCCAAAATGACACTACGAGCCTGCTCCCACTTCTAGAATTCCATTCCGTCCCCGATAGCTGATTTTTCACTGCCGACCGGAAATCGCCAAAAACTCAATTTCGCCAATTCAAGCCTAAATCTACTCCGGACCTCTGAATGACATTCCGAACACACTCCTAAGTCCCAAATCACATAATGAAGCTATCCGAGCCACGAAAACCACATTCTGAGATCATGTACCTATAAGTCAACTTTCGGTTGACGATTTCATCTACTAAACCAAGTTAAGAGACTAAGTGTCTCATTTCTTCTCCAAAAATTGCTCCGAACCCGAGCCAACCCACCTAACACAACATAATGAAGATGAACCAGATATAACGAAGAAGGAATGGGGAAAACGGGGCTAAAACTCTGGGAACGATCGATCAGGTCGTTACATCCTCCCCCACTTAAACATGAGTTCGTCCTAGAACGTTCCTAGAGTTGTTCCAAAACTACCAAAATTTCCTCGTAACGTATCATGAACATACCCAAGGGTGATCCCACGTCACCCTATCGCATATAGGTCCGATAGCACACCACCGTTGAAATTTCGAAATCCAACCTAACCCATAAACCTTAGAACAAATTTCCAATTCGGAAAAATTTTACATGATCAAAATTGCACAACTATAAACTGAATAAGTCTAAACACGCTATATCAAGCCATATCCGTAACCCAAGATGCAATCACATAATATACCGCATGACTCAAACACTCATGGCGATAACTCCAAATCACAATAGTTGCTCAAAACAACCCAATACCGGTACATAACCTCTTATCAAGCAATGCCTCGCTCTAACACTTTCATATACCGCCGATGATGAAAGAAAAAAGTACAAACTAGCAACCATTCGTCCGATCAGCATCAATATCCTCACAAATATACTGTAACTAGATCCGGAAGTATCCATTCTAGGTCCGACGACCTCATCTTATCTACCACAATCACTTTAGCAACATGACACATCAATACCATCCAGATCCAGAACCTGTGCAACTCGTGCACTCAATAGCAACACCTTACGAACTCGGATCATAGAAAAGATTCCCACGAGAGGACTATCCTGCCATTAACAATTACCATCACAACACCATGTTAAGATCTTGACACTCATCGTAAAATCAAAACACATAAATCTGACACTAAAGGTCATACCTCCACATAACTCTGCTACTATGCGTGATCCCATCCACATGCTGGTCCACATGAATACTTCGAGCCACTTTGCTCAAAATCAATAACCATGTGCAATTCCACATCAAGTACTCAAAGTGCATTGCCAGAACCACGGGGAATCGGACGATACCATGCCACACGAACCCAAAAGAACATAACCAATACGTCTTAATCTGCAATACCCAGTTACTTACCTTACTCAAATCCCGCTATAAAGCCCAAATAAATCTGCACCATATGTGCATATAACCAACAATCACCACCCCTCACAACACCGAAGGGTAACCCCTAGATCACTCCAGAATATGAATAAACTCAATGACAAAAGAATGGTACATCCCTCAACAATAGCAATTCGGAGTCAACAATTCTGACCCGGTGCAGAACACACACCCATACTGGGCCTACCAATAACCTGAAATCAACTCTGGTCACCCACCACAGATAGATAACTCTCTGAAGATTCACAATGACTGAATCATGGCATTTACTAACATCTGACTAGCTTTGCTCGCATCCTCACGGTCCACAACCACAAAATAATCTATTTATGAGAACTCTCAGTCTCAAAGTTCATGAAGCGCACAAATTATCATATTTGATTCCAACTCCACTGCTCGAATATATAACACATCCCTAATACTCAATCATTCCACGAGGGATACCCTCATAATTCCTCTGTGTCACCAAGCAACCTTGAATATCAGCAGTCAATCGAACAAGAGAGTGTCGCAATACCGATGAAGCACCCTTAACTCCACACATTGACCTTTCTGAAATGTATACCCTCATCAAGCCACCCAATTGGTGATATCATCGACCTAGTTATCTGAAACTGCCAATGGTGCCTAAAAAGTTGACCTTCTTTCTAGAACTGAATCGAGATCTCACATATGCAAATCGCAACTCTACACAACATACCGCATACGCCATGCCATCCTATGATAAATATGAGAACTTCATGATCCCTTCCGAGCCACAAACAACTACGTACCCTACTAGCCAAAAACTTTACATTTAATCCCATGTAGAAGCTAAGTCACTATACATCACATGCTCCTCACGCCAATAGAGAATATACATCTCTAACCGTGGTAGAAATCATCAAGAACTCTCTGAATCCCATTTATACAACACCAAACTGTCAGGACTGAATCCTTCTAAGTCAACCAAGCTATGCGGGTCACCAAAACCCAAGAGCATTGCTAAGAAATACCTTCAAAAACTCATCGCCTCATAAACCCCCAAAGAACTAATCATATCCCTTATCATGCCGATCCGACCTACTACAAAGCTGTCCTATTTATCCAAGTTCCTTCTGAATTAACTTCGAATTGATACTTCTCCCTACCGTAATATCGCAATTCTCAACCCAGACTCACCACACGAGACCCAAGCATAGGACCGTACTATTTAAGGCTCGTAAACCGCAGAATACACTCTCTATATCCCCAAAAGTACCACATTAAAAATACTTACCCTGAAGTGACTTCCTGCGAATCTAAAGCCATTTTCTTCACTTTCCTGATACTGATAGATAGAATCCATGATAATGTGGAGACACCACAAGCCTTGACACCCTCCACTTAATCTCAGTTCTAGGCCAATTCACACCTTGAAGATCCTCAATTGCTACATATAAACTTGAATCCGTCAGAACCATTCTCGAGAGTCATCCACTCTACGTAAATTTCAATTACACTGACCAAGGAGATAGAACAACCTGACCCCGTTTGCACACCACATACTAGTAAAGTAATCCACACACTTGAAGCAACAAACAAATTCATACACTGCACACACTACACCTTTTACAATTACAACTCAATCATTCAATAAAATCCGTTTACCCATAGAGTACATTACAACCTATATCGAAGAATTTCCATTACTCGAGTCATTCCCAGACTCCACCTCTGCACGTCATAATTGATTCACCAATATACCTCGAACTGAAACCAATACAACACATAATCGTTCCATCAACTTATCATTAACAGCCTCCCCCACTTGGCTCAAAGCCAACGATCAAAACAAACAATAACTCACAATGCCCATACGCTATCACTATCACCGTACTGGAGTGAGATTCAACTAAATCCTTCATAAAATCATATGGCACAAACCTTCTGATATTCCACTTTGTATGAAAATCTCGCATTCACCATTGTAATAGTCATGCCAACTTTCACAAGCGATCTAAACTCAAATTGCTACATATATCAATTTATGATAAAATAGGACTTGCCACAAAGTCACCTAAGGATCACACAACCTCACGACACCCCGCGTGATAGCCCCGCCTACTTAGCCTGAAACTGATCTCTCTCTATACCCTTCCAAACATCATAGCTATTACGTAATCACTTTATCCTTATGCGTTTAAACATAATCAACGCCTACCCTCGAGGTATCACAATACGCGGTATAAGAACCGGAAACTGATGGCAGAACTAACACTGGAGCTGTGGTCAAAGAAATCTTGAGCTTCTAGAAGCTCTATCCACACTCGTCTGACCACATGGATACTCTCACCGGACAACACGTGTCCCAAGAATGTTACTGAACTGAGCCAAAATTCATACTTGGAGAACTTTGCATGAAGCTTCTCCTCCCTCAATCTCTGCAATATAACTCTCAAATGCTGAGCATGCATCCTCCTGGATACGAGAGCATACCAGGATGCCATCAATGAATACAATAACAAAAGAGTGCTAATACAGTTGGAATACACCGTTAATCAAATACATGAATGCTACTGGGGAAATGGTCAGCCCAAAAGACATCACCAAGAACTCATAGCACAACAGAAAGATCCGCTTCACTCCACAACTAAGCAAGATAAGAGGTCTTCCAATGCACTCACAACTCGAGGCCATATGCCAACTCCAGACAGAAGTCAAACACTCAATATTTCTTGCTACATATCCAGCCCACCCCTTTTTGACATAATCAAGCAATATGAACATATCTCACCCTCAAATCACACTCACCATACAGACATCTAGTCACAAAATCTCGTCAATAAGGACACCAACGGAGATATAAGTCCCCAAATATATGTGCTCACACGAAATCTCAGCACTCAAGCCACATACAAAATACAGCCTCAAGTCCTCTATACTGGCCCATTATCAACATTCTAAAAATCCCATCTCATCCATGGGAATCACAATCCGTCGATGCATAGCTGATACCGGGTGCTCACGTGCGCATTCGAATTCATGAAGGAAATTCAAAGGGTTATGCTTTTGGCTGAATAAATGGATTCGCACGACAAGAATTCAAGAATGTGATATTTTTCCTAAGGGTTCTATAGCCTCTCGAAGATAAGTACCGACGTCTTTGTACCGATCCGCAAGACTCTACTAATCCTTTTCATGACCGGTGAGTCCTATGTAACCTAGGCTCTGATACCAAGTTGTCATGACCCCAATTCTAAACTAGTCATGATGGCGCCTATCGTGGAACTAGGCCAGCCAAATTAATGCTCAAACGTAAAGATTCTTTCATTTATATCATTTCTAAACTGACAATCCATAAAAGTTTCCTTTAATCATTTTTAAAATAGATAAAACTATGCTGAATGTTAAATACAACCCCAAGATCCCAAAGTCATTGATCATGAGCATCTAACAAAATATAAAAGTTTGGAACACAAGCTTTATAATAATAATAAGAGGGAGAAAGCAGGGTTGCTTACGCGTGCAGCTACCTCGCAAATCTCCGAGAAATCCCTGAGGTAGGTAAACAGCTCACTCTGTCCTAGCACCTGAATCTGCACACATGGTGCAGGGAGTAATGTGAGCACACCAACTCAGTAGTAATGAAAGTAAATAATGCCTGAGAACTACGAAATGCATAAAACAAGTCATCAATTTACATTAAATACAATTTTTCTTTCGAAATCACATATACGATCATTTTAAACACTTGAAAGTCGGTTTCAGTAAAATTCCTTTGAAAATGTACCTTTCCACGGTTTCTGAAGAAATCAAGATAATTTACTATAGAAATGACAGAAATCATAGCTCTCGGGCAAAACCACATTTCATAAATCACCCCTCGGGCATAACATCACTCAAAATCAGTCACTCAGCATGCTTCACAATCACTCGTATCAGCCCCTCGGTCAACCACACAGTCACTCATACCTCCTAATCACTCGGCACTCGCACTTAGTAGGTACTTGCGCTCACTTGGGGTGTACAGACTCCGGAGGGGCTCCTACAGCCAAGCGCTAATAACAAGCCATCTCTTGGCATCAACCACTCAGGCTCTTGGCCTCTCACATCTCATAACAATGTAACATGTTGTGGCGTGCAACCCGATCAATAACATCCTCCCAATGTTGGAACTCGGCCTCACTCAGTCAGAAAATCTCAAACACCAATCGGGCTATCAACAAATAGGGTACTCGACCCAAAACACTATTTACATCACAAAATAGTGTAAACAAGTCTGAGTTTCAAAAACAGTTATAGAATGCCTGAGTGTAAATCATAACCAATATAGTGAGGAATATCGGAAAGTAGCCCCCAAGGGGTCTAAACAGGCCGGCATAAGGCCCCAAACTTGGATTACAGCCCAAATATAACAATAGTCTGAAAACACAATTTAACGTATGATTTAAAAGAAAATACACAACTCAATAGTTGCCATGGGAATGACCAAGTCCGAATCCCCAATCAGTGCAAGCCACACACTCGTCATCCAGCATGTGCGTCATACCAAAATAGTGAGAAAATACTGAGTCCGGGGTGTCGTACCCTCAGGACAAGATTTACAGTCATTACTTACCTCAAACCGACCCGAAAACTACTCCGCGATACTCTTGCCCCTCGAATCACCTCCCAAATGCTCCGAATCTATTCAAAACCATATTAATAACATCAAAATATGCTAGGGAGACGAAATCCATTCAAAAATTATCATAATTAGGCACAAATCCTGAAATTGACAAAACCCTACCCTTGGGCCCCCGTCTCGGAATTCGATAGAAATCACAAAGCCGGAATCATTATCCTCCCACAAGTCTATACGTACCAAGAACATCAAAATAGGACCACAATTGCCCCTTCAATTACTCAATTAAAGTCTCCAATTTCCCATGCCCAAACTTCCCCAATTTTGGGTTTAAATCCCACAAATTTCAGGTTTCATCACTTAAAAATCAACATAGAATCGAGTTATGAAGTCAAGAATCCTACCTCCAAGTGTTTCCCCTTTGATTCCCTCTTTAATCTCTCTTAAAAGCGTCAATCCGCCCAAAATGGTGAAAAATGGCTAAGGGTCGCGGATATAGCCTTTTAAATACACTGCCCAGGCGCCCTTAATTTCCTCAGTGCATTCGCATTACCAGGTACGCATACACGGAGCACAGCCCTAACTTCCCCTACGCGATGGCGTCCTGCCCCCACGCATTCGCACAACTTACCAGTCAGCCCCACACGCCCTCAGCGCTATGTGTTCGCAGGTCTCACCCACGAGACAGCATTGCTCAACACTCCCCCACTTACGCGATCGCGGGCCCTCAATGGAGATCGCATAGTACAAAAACTATGCTGCCCCAAAAAGCCCTATGCGATCCCATCCACACATACACGACCACATACAAGGATATCATAACTGAACACCAGAAAAATTCCTGGAATTCTCCCAAGTCCGAATTAGTCCGTTAACCTCCCAAAACTCACCCGAGGCCCTCGAGACCTTAACCAAACATACCAATACATCCCATAACCTTATTCAAACTTATTCGATCCTTCGAAACATCCAAAACAACCCTAAAACACAAAAACCACATCAGATTCAAGTCTATGAACTTTGAGATTTCTAAATTACGCTAATGGTGTTGAAATCACCCAAAACAAGTCCAATTGACCTAAAAATTTGCACACATATCCAAAATGACACTACGAGCCTGCTCCCACTTCCGGAATTCCATTCCGACCCTGATAGCTAATTTTTCACTACCGACCGAAAATCGCCAAAAACTCAATTTCGCCAACAGAAGCCTAAATCTACTCCGGACCTCCGAATGACATTCAGAACACACTCCTAAGTCCCAAATCACCTAATGAAGCTATCCGAGCCACAAAAACCACATTCCGAGATCATATACCTATAAGTAAACTTTCGCTTGACTTTTCCAACTATTGAACCAAGTTAAGAGATTAAGTGCCATTTCTTCTCTAAAAATCGCTCCGAAACAGAACCAACCCACCTAACACAACATAATGAAGTTGAACCACATATAATGAAGCAGGAACGGGGAAAACGGGGCTAAAACTCTCAAAACGACCGATCAGGTCGTTATATCTCCCCCACTTAAACATACATTCATCCTCGAACATGCCTAGAGTTGTTCCAAAAACAACAAAAAATTTCGTGTAACGTACCATGCACATACCCTAGGGTGATCCCACGTCACCCTATCCCATATAGGTCTGATAGCACAACACCGTTGAAATTTCGAAATCCAACCTGACCCATAAACCTAAGAACCAAATTTCCACTTCGAAAAAAATTTACAAGATCAAAATTCTACAAGTATAAACTGAATAAGTCTGAACACGCTGTATCAAGCCATATCCGTAACCCAAGATGCAATCACATAATATACCGCATGAGTCAAACACTCATGGAGATAACTCCTAATTCACAATAGCTGCTCAAAACAACCCAATACCGGTACATAACCTCTTATCAAACAATGCCTCGCTCTAACACTTTCATATACTGTCGATGATGAAAGAAACACGTAGAAACTAGCAACCATTCCTCCGATCAGCATCAATATCCTCCACCGCTCGAATATATAACACATCCCTAATACTCAATCCTTCCACGAGGGATACCCCCATAATTCCTCTGAGTCACCAAGCAACCTTGAATATTAGCAGTCGATCCAACAAAAGATCGTCGCAATACCGATGAAGCACCCATAACTCCACACATTGACCTTTCTGAAATGTATACCCTCGTCAAGCCACCCAATTGGTGATATCATCTACCTAGTTATCTGAAACTGCCAATGCTGCCTGAAAAATTTGACCTTCCTTCCAGAACTGAACCGAGATCTCACATATCAAAAACTCAACTCTACACAACATACCGCATATGCCATGCCATCCTATGATAAATATGAGAACTTCATGATCCCTTCCGAGCCACAAACCACTACATACCCAACTAGCCCAAAAGTTTACATTTAATCCCATCTAGAAGAAAAGTCACTATACATCACATGCTCCTCACGCAAATGAAGAATACACATCTCTAACCGTGGTAGAAATCATCAAGAACTCTCCGAATCCCATTTGTACAACACCAAACTGTCAGGACTGAATCCTTCTAATTTAACCAAGCTACGCAGGTCACCAAAACCAAAGAGCATTACAACGAAACACCTGCAAAAACTCATTGCCTCATAAACCCGCAAAGAACTAATCATATCCCTTACCATCCCGATCCGACCTACTACGAAGCTGTCCTATTTATCCAAGTTCCTACTGAATTACCTTCGAATTGGTACTTCTCCTTGCCATAATACCGAAATTCTCAACCCAGACTCACCACACTAGAACCAAGCATAGGACTGTACCGTTTAAGGCTCCTAAACCGCTGAATACACTCTCAATATCCCCAAAAGTACCACATTCAAAATACTTACCCTGAAGAGACTTCCTGCGAATCTAAAGCCATTATCTTCACTTTCCTGATACTGATAGATAGAATCCATGATAATGTAGAGACACCACAAGCCTTGACACCCTCCACATAATCTCAATTGCAGGCCAATTTACACCTTGAAGATCCTCACACCACTTGGCTCAAAGCCAACGATCAAAACAATCAATAATTCACAATGACTATACATTATCACTGTCTTCATACTGCATTGACATTCAACTAAATCCTTCATAAGCTCATATGACACAAACCATCTGATATTCCACTTCGTATGCAAATCTCGCATTCACCATATTAATAGTCATGCCAAATTCCACAAGCGATCTAAACTCAAATTGCAACGTATATCGATTGTTGATAAAAGAGGACTTGCCACAAAATAACCTAAGGATCACAAAACCTCAGGATACCCCGCGGGAGATAGCCCCGCCTGCTTAGCCTCAAACTGATCTCTCTCTATACCCTTCCAAACATCATAGCTATTACGCAATCACTTTATCCTTATGCGTTTAAACACAACCAACGCCTACCCTCGAGGAATCATAATACGCGGTATAAGAACCTGAAGCTGATGGCAGAACCAACACTGGACCTGTGGTCAAAGAAATCTTGAACTTCTGGAAGCTCTATCCACACTCGTCTGACCACATGGATACTCTCACTGGACAGCACGTGACCTAAAATTTTACTTAACCGAGCCAAAATTCACACTTGGAGAACTTTGCAAAAAGCTTCTCCTCTCTCAATCTCTGCAATACAACTCTCAAATGCTGAGCATGCATCCTCACAGCTACGAGAGCACACCAGGATGCCATCAATGATTACAATAACAAAATAGTGCTAATACAGCTGGAATACACCGTTAATCAAATATATGAATGCTACTGGGGCAATGGTCAGCCCAAAAGACATCACCAAGAACTCATAGCACAATAGAAAGATCTGTTTCACTCCACAACTAAACAACATAAGAGGTCTTCTAATGTACTTACAACTTGAGGCCATATGCCAACTCCAGACAGAAGTCAAACACTCAATATTTCTTGCTACATATCCAGCCCACCCCTTTTTGACACAATCAAGCAATATGAACATATCTCACCCTCAAATCACACCCACCACACAGGCATCCAGTCACAAAATCTTGTCAATAAGGACACCAACGGACATATTAGTCCCCAAATACATGTGCTCACACAAACAAAATCTCAGCACTCAAGCCACATACATAATACGGCATCAAGTCCTCCTGACTGACCCATTATCAACATGCTAAAAATCACATTTCATCCATGGGAATCTTAAGCCGTTGATGCACAGCTGATACCGGAAGCTTACGTGCGCATTCGAATTCATGAAAGGAAATTCAAAGAGTTACGCTTTTGTTTCTTTCTTTTGATTATCCCCCCCCCCAAAGGTTGGTTCCTGCATTCTGGCATCATCATCATATCACACAAGGTCCAGGGGACCTCCACCTCCTCCTCCTCCTAGTCCACCTAAAGGCAAAGGAAAAGGCAAAATGGAAGATTTGAGCAACATCAGACAAGAAAACACGATAACAGTTGAACGAACAGAAGCCACTGAAAATCAAAGCACTGAAGTTCAGAATGAGGCTATGTCACAGTTGGAGAAAAGGTTGTTGAAACTCCAAGGGGAGATTGAGCATGTCCGGAACATGGCAAATTTATCCCTCTCACTCAGTGTCCCAGATGTCACTCAAAATACCATACCTCCTCATAACACCCCAAACAAACAAAATGCTCCCAAAACTCATCATCATACAACTCCACCAAAAAATCAAATTATCCCACCACACCACCAGCACAACACTTGCCACACTCCGAGAAACACCTTACTGATCATCCCTAGACCAAAAAAATCCACAAGTGACCAGCTCTATGCTCAAACACCAGGTCATCAGAACAACCCCATATATGTGGAGACTCTACCTCACTACACCCAACATATTGCTTACACACCTGAATCCAGTAAGAAGGATATGCTCATTAATAATTTGCCCGAGGAACTCAAGAAGCTGACTGGTCGAGTTCAGGGTGTTGAAGGAAGCAAGGGAGTCGAAGGGTTGAACTACGAAGGTCTCTGCATACAGCCCGATGTTAAACTATCGGAGGGTTACAAACCTCCTAAGTTCGAAATGTTCAATGGTACAGGTGATCCCAGGGTCTATCTGAGGACCTATTGTGATAAATTGGTTGGAGTAGGAAGAGACGAGAAGATTCGCATGAAATTGTTCATGAGGAGCCTCACAGGAGATGCTTTATCTTGGTACATCAGCCAAAACCCTAAGAAGTGGTCCGACTGGGTAAGTATGGCATCAGACTTCATGGACCGGTTTAGGTTCAATACGGAGAATGCACCAGATGTGTTCTACATCCAGAACCTTAAAAAGAATCCCACCGAAACTTTTTGCGAGTATGTCGCTCGCCGGAGATCTAAAGCAGCCAAGGTTAGGCCTGCCCTAGAGGAAGAACAAATGAACAAATTCTTCTTTCGGGCACAAGACCCGCAATATTATGAGAGGCTAATGGTGATTGAAAACCATAAATTCTCTGGCATCATCAAGCTGGGTGAGATAATTGAAGAAGGTATCAAGAGTGGAATGGTCACTAACTTTGAGGAACTACATGCCACCAACAAAGCCTTGCAGTCTAGTGGTATATCCAAGAAGAAAGATACAGGAACGGTAATGGTTGCACAGGGACCCAAATCCCCGTTGGTATACCGAACTTCCCCACTCACCTATCAAGCACCCTCGCCCACCTATCAGTCAGCACCTCCACCAACATATCAGCTCTCTCTACCGTCTACATATCAGCCTACTTCCCCCAGATATTCCCAACCAGCTCCTGTTTATCATACCTACAACTCTCAGCCATCTCACTTCCAAGCACCCCCTGCTCATCAAAATTTCCCTCGACCTCGACCCAACTTTGATCACAGACCTCCTAAATAATATACTGCCATTGCTGAACCTATCGAACAACAGTATGAATGATTAAAAGTTGTTGGTTATGTCACTCATATCCCTGTTATAACCCCTGAAAATCCATCCCAATGGGTCAATCCAAACAAGACATGTGCATACTATTCCGTCATGAAGGGGCATACAATTGATGAATATCGCTCATTGAAGGATAAGATCCAGTCTATGATTGATAACAAGGTCATCCAAGCAAAGGAAGTTGCTCCCAATGTTCGCAACAATCTGGTTACAGACCATAGGGGTGTCAACATTATGGAGATAGAAGAAGATTGGGACCTAAAGGGGTTGATCAGGTTAAATATAGAAGGAGATGACCCAAAGAAGCCAGCATTCACTCTTAATCCCATCATAGTCCAGATTCAGCCATCCGGAGACGTCGAGGTAACTGCGTGACTCCTATTCAAGTTTGAAACGGCACCACCGGCAAACACACATTTGCCGTTCAAGGTTGAAGTTATGCCACCTGCTAAGGCACCCATTCCATTCGAAGTGAAAGTAGCTGCACCAACCACAGTGACAGTGTCAACCACGCCACCTTTCAATGACAAGGTTGTACCTTGGGATTACACGGTCGAAGCAAGAAGGAAAGGTAAAGTCAAGATAGAAGAAGCTGGTGCTGCACAGGGGATGAAAAGGACCGGCAGGGTCTATACACCTTAACACTTGGTAGACGGGCCCAGATGATCTTTGGATAAAGGTGCATGCCGAGGAATACTTAGTCATCGATCAGCTGAACAAAATTCCAGCCCAGATATCCATTCTGTCATTGCTGCAAAGTTCAGAGACACACATGAATGCTTTGATGAAAGCGCTAAACAAAGCATATGTGTTAAATAAAATAACAAGTGGAGAAATGGCCAATATGGTAGGTCAAGTACTGGAGAGTCACAAGATCACTTTCCACGAGGACGAGCTACCGCCTGAAAGGCTAAGTCATAATAAAGCACTGCACATCACTGTGCAATATGAGGACTACTTAATCACCAGGATTCTGATCGACGGGGGATCCAGCCTCAACATCTGTCTGTTGACAACACTCAAGAAATTGGGCAAGGGGTTGTACGAGATCAAAGAAGGATCTATGAACATAAAGTCTTTCGGCGGTTCTCAGAGGTCTACCATTGGTGAAATCGGTCTTTGCCTACAGATGGGACCTACATGGTTCGAGGTTGAATTTCATTTGATAGACATATCGGCATCCTACAACCTGTTGTTGCGACGCCCGTGGATACATGCCGCTGGGGCTGTGGCAACAACATTGCATAAGTCAATAAAATTTGAACCACCAGGAAGTGATCATCTATGGAGACGGAAGCAATCCTATCTATAGTCGCCATATCATCCCGGTGATTGAAGGTAAATGAAGGTTGGGTGGAGAAACCTACCACCATATTGAACGGATCAACGGAGTAGAAAAAGACAAATGGTGGGACAGCAAGATCGAGGGCATACTGAACTGGAGTGGATACGAGCCTAGTAGAGGACTCAGTAAGAATATTCAGGGGATTTCCAAACCAATACAGTTGAAGCACCATGGCACCACTTTTGGGCTGGGATACAAATACACATGGAAAGAGTACGAGAATTGGTCGCCACCATGGAACGGCCCTTACTATCCATTGGAAAAGCTGATACCGCATTTGGAGTAGACCTTCCAGCAGGCTGATGTAATATGGGGGTTAGAGGAATAAGAAGCATTTGCGGCCTTAAAAAATCTATTTCTGGAAGATGGTGACATGGACTGCTATGTTATTGTTGAGTAGGAGGAGGAGGAAGCTCCTACCGTCCAAGTTGTGAGTAAGGGATCATTCCTCAAGAATTGGACTGTCAGACCATCCAAGGCCCGATGAGTCCCGGGGTAGCAAGGCTGAACAAGCATTGTTTATTTCATTTTTGCTAATGATTTCCTTTTCGCCTTTTCCATTTTCGTATTTTTCAATAAAATCTACAGTATTCCAAAGCATTCAAAAATCAATTTTACGTTTCAATGAATCTGTATTTATCTATTATCATTTCACTCATTATTTTATCTATACAACATTACTATTTATTGTCTTGATGAACCAATGAATGTGACATGCAATGAGACAACGCAAGAAAAGGATAGTGATTTAGAAGAAGAGGATGTCATACCCGATGAAATTATCAGAGAAGTTGAGGATTTTGAAAACAAGCCTAAATCCAATCTGGACGAAACCGAGATAATCAACCTGGGAGATTCAGGAACTGTCAAAGAAACTCGCATCAGCATTCATTTATCGCCATCAAAGAAAGTGGAATACACACAATTCTTGAAAGAATATGAAGACATATTTGCATGGTCGTACAATGACATGACTGGTCTAAGTACATCCATTGTGGCCCACAAGTTGCCGAACAATCCAATGTGCCCGCCGGTAAAGCAAAAGCTCAGAAAGTTCAAGCCTGATATGAGTCTGAAAATCAAAGAGGAAGTTACCAAGCAAATCAACGCCAAGGTTGTCAGTGTAGTTGAATATCCGACATGGTTAGCCAACATCGTGCCAGTGCCCAAGAAAGATGGAAAGTCCGGGGTTTGTGTTGACTACAGGAATCTTAACTGGGCTAGTCCGAATGATGATTTCCCTCTCCTGAACATACACATCCTGATTGACAATTGCGCCAAGCATGAGCTTAGTCATTCGTGGATTACTTTGCTGGTTACCATCAGATTTGGATGGACGAGGAAGACGCTGAGAAAATGTACTTTCATTACGCCATGGGGGGTCTACTGTTATAAGATGATGCCATTCGGCTTAAAGAATGATGGGGCCACCTATATGAGAGCTATGAACACTATCTTCCATGACATGATACACAAACAAATCGAGGTTTATGAGGATGAAATCAGCATCAAGTACAAAAGAGCCACCGACCATATAGCATATTTGAGAAAGTTCTTTGACAGGCTGCGAAAGTACAACTTGAAATTAAACCCCGCAAAGTGTGCGTTTGGGGTTCCTGCTGGGTAGTTGCTTGGGTTCATCGTCAGCCGCCGAGGGATAGAATTGGATCCATTAAAGGTAAAAGCCATCCAAGAGTTACCACCTCCAAAGAACAAGAAAGATGTGATGAGTTTCCTGGGACGACTTAACTACATCAGCCGATTCATAGCCCAGTCCACGGTTATATGTGAAAATCTTCAAGATGCTAAAGAAAGATGCTGCGACCAAATGGACCGAGGATTGTCAGAAATCTTTTGACATAATCAAGGAATACTTGTCAACGCCACCAATTTTGGTCCCGCCAGAGCCAGGTAGACCCTCGCTGGAATCAAAGCTTTTGACAGAATCAAGGAATCAATTATTTTAAATTATTTTTTGTGCATGCAATTCATTTTTTATAATTATTAGCTTTTTTATAAATTATTTTAATTAATTCAAATTGGTATTTAACAAATAGCCACTTTCATTTTAATTCTAGCCTGAATTAAACCAGCCCCAAACCCAATTAATTTAGCCCAAATACCCCAGGCCCAATCCACTATCCTACCCGACCCAATTCTCATTTAATCTGGACCGTTGATCATATCTGATCAATGGACCAGATTCATTATTACCTTAATTAACCCTAAATACCTACCTACCCCCTTTCCCCCATTCTCTCTTTCACTCCGCCGTTACATCCCTCTCATCTCTCTCAAGCTCTCTGTGCTAAACCTTGTTCATACTCGCTGACCGTTGGCTCGCCGGTAACAATGGTGGTTCAACCACCATCCCTAGCCTCCATGGATCCCTCACACGCCGAATTATTGCTACCCTAAGGTCCTCAAGAGAACAAGGGGCGGTTCAACTCACACCCATGGCCTTTTCATGTCGTTCACAGGCCACCCTTGGCCGTCCGAGTAAGACCTTTCTATCTCTAGCTAAAACATATAGTTTCTAAGTCTGATTCTCTCTAACTTTGGGTTATCTCTCTCTGAAATCCTAACTCATCTCTTTACTCTTCAGATCTGCAATAGATCTGAGTATATTCTGAGTTATTTTACTGTTTTCCTTAAAGATCTCTCCCATTTTTCAAAAATTCCTCTTCATCTTCAAAATTAAGGTTTCTTAACCCCTTTTCAGAATGACTTTTCCTTCTAATTTTCCGTATTATTCTATGTTTTTACTATGTTTAAACGTTTATTCATGTTTTCCCCTTTTATCTGATTTATTATGTTAAAACCCTAAGTCCCTTGGTCTTAATCTTGGGTTCGGAGTTTGTCTCTGATGATTTGATTCGTATGTGTGCTTGTTTCTCGTGAACACTCTGAGTTTATGTGATTTACCCTATTATGATTAATAGGGTTTCTGACTTTTGCTTCTTCCGCTTATATTATGTTTATTCTGTTAATTCCTCTAATCATTGCTCTTCCATTAACTCAGAACACACGAGCACATTGGTTCAAAAAATATCTTTCTCTCCCTCTCTCACTCAAAACTTTCTGCTCTCTATCTGTGTTACTATTATTCTAAGTTAGCCGGCTGCGAGCTAAGGCTAACTATTGTGCTTTCCTGTCCCTTCACTTTTTTGTTTACTATCTTCTTTACTAGTATGTTCTGATTTCAATTCAAGTCCCAAACCAATATGCTTGTTTTACTGCTTCAGCTTATCATGTTTCTAATATGTTTTTATCTGTGGTTTTGTTGTTCAACCTGCAACTAATATGTCTACTTTAATGCTTTATCAGCATGCTTCTAAATATGTCCAACCCCTTAGGATCAGCATGCTTATGAACCCCCTTTGTAGTATACCTCAATGTGACTCTCCCTTACTTATGTTTTCCCTGATCTCTATCATGAGCCGTTTTGTGCAAAGCAGTTAGCTATCCTAAGTTGTCTGATCCTGTGTTGGTTCTGAGATTCATGATATGATGATTCCCTAAACCTCTATATTTTCATGCTCTTGTAACTATGTGTGCACTACATGTGCTCTATGTGTCCCCAATCTCCATCACCCATATGTGTAGGTTTGTTCTTCCTATTTTTGGTTCTGTGTTCTTTAAGTATTGTGGAGTTTGATTTTGGCTCTATGTTTGATCTGCTGTTGTTTAATTATATAACTCTCTCTCTCTCTTTTCAAAAGTTGTTTTACTGAATGACTCCCTCTTTTATTTCACAAAAATGTTTCAAGCAAGCCTCTTTTAACACTGTTTCTTACTAAAACCTTTTCAAAACTATATCAAGCACTCTCACTCTACTCTTAGGTCCTTAAGTTCTGCCCCTCTAATGTGTGACAGACTGCTTAGGGATCCCTATGAGATCCTTCTGAACCCTGATGCATTAGAGTTGGCTCTTCCGCACTGCACTTACTCAATTATGGTTGTGAAATCTGGGTGTGAGCATTGCCCGGAATCCCTTGAGGTCCTTAGGGAACTCTGACACACCCAAATATGATAAAGGCTATGCAACATTTGGGAATTTGAGGTTCTGAGAATCTAGGCCTGTTTTCAGGCTCCCTATAGTGTAACTTCTTATTTTTCTTTATCTATTTATGTAATTCATTCACATTGGTTTGTAATAATTGTTGTAAACGAATATTGGGGATTGATAGTGAAAATGGGAGGGTAGCCATGTCTATTGTCGATATCAGTGGGGTAGAAACCATGCCTTACGCTTACATTTCTATGTGTGCATTAGAATCCATGTTTAGGACCAATACATTCTAAGCATGTCATGCATTAGATATCATGTTCTTAGGTTTACTGTTTCAGCATCTCATTTGACATTATTTTCATCACTTAGAAATCCTGATTCTAGGCTAAATAACAAAAATGTTGCTACTGCATATTCTGAAAATCATGCTGTAACTTTCTGTGTCTAGAAATCATGCTTTTTTAGGAATTTTGCATATAAATCATTCTGCATCTTATAATGTTCATACTAGATAGCCTATTTTAGGACCTCACTAAGTCACACTTAGCTAAGCTACTCTCACATATGATTATCCTGTGTTAGTAAAACTGCTAATAACCCATGTGTCTTTGCAACACTTAGAACAACATGCTTTAGGCAAAACAACTTCTTAAATGTTTTAATAATTCTGGTAACTATTGTGCATTCCCCCACGCATAGGCAAGGCTTAGGTAACCAACCTTTACAAAACTGGAAAACTGTTGCTTTTGTGTTTACTACCTAACGGCTAACAGGCTTAAAGTCAGTAGGCAAACTGATTAGGTCCCCTGCTTCTAGGTTTATAAAATAAAACTGCATATCTTCTGTGTTTTGATATTCACTTAGACATCATGATTTAGGACCCTGTCTAATAATAATGCTCTTATTTTTGTTTGAGTCGTGCTGTTTACGTGCATTATCTGTGGGGGTAAATATGAGCCTCTTAATTATTTTTCCCCGTCTTTATCTTTTAAAGTCCTATCTGTTCTTGCCTGTCGCCTAGTATTTTCTCCTTTTAACCTTAGGGGTCTGTTTAGAACTGCCTTTAAGTGGGGGTCCTAATCTCCTCCGGAACCATTAAGGAGGGACGGGTAACAACACGCATAGAGGTCATTAAATAAACTCGCTTAATAACCAATAAAGGGTGGGAAAGGGTAGACATGTTTATGATGACCAGTGCGCTAATGTCACGTGTAGCCCCTCTTCTGAGGAGTGATTATCGGGCATTGTACTGATGTGATCCTATAGGATAAACAACCTAAGACCCTCGATCCCTTACATATGTGTGTTAAGATCATAACTCTCTCAAAACCTTATATGTGTGCCTAGACTCTAAATCTTTTAAACTTTAGCACATATGTGTGCTTAGACCGCGAATCTTCTCAAAAACCTTTATTTGTTTACCTATGTGCTTTTATTGCTTATGTGCTACATGTTTTAAAATTCACAAAGTTTCTTTGGCCGGGAACCACAGTTGTAGACTTCGAGAGGTGCCTAACACCTTCCCCTTGAAGTAATTTCAAGCCCTTATCCTATCTCTGGTTATCCAATCTATTTTTGTAAATAACCCTTAGTAGGATCTCTAACACACCTTAATTCGTTAGGTGGAGACTCTTTAATTCCTTATCCCTTTCCCAAAAGGAAACGAGTTGTCCCAATAATGTCGAATACCCTGACCGATACGAAAGGAGAGGGAGAAGAGAGGGGGGCGCGACACGCCGAATGTTAAAAGCAACCCCAAGACCCCGTAGTCACTAGTCATGAGCATCTAACAAAATATACAACTCTGTAACACTAGCTTTATAATAATAATAATAATAAGAGGGAGAAAACAGGGTTGCGGACGCGTGCATCTACCTTGCAAATCTCCGAGAAATCCCTGAGGAGGTAAACAGCTCACTCCGCCCTAGCACATGAATCTGCACACATGGTGCACGAAGTAATTTAAGCACGCCAACTCAGGAGTAATGAAAGTAAATAATGTCTGAGAACTACAAAACGCATAAAACAAGTCATCTATTCATAGTAAAACAATTCTTCTTTCGAAATCACAGATACGATAATTTTAAATACTTGAAAGTCGGTTTCCGTAAAATTCCTTTGAAAATGTACCTTTCCACAGTTTAAGAAGAAATCAAAATAATTTAATATAGAAATGATAGAAATCATAAATATCCTCTCGGGCAAAACCACATTTCATAAATCGCCCCTCGGGCATAACATCACTCAAAATCAGTCACTCAGCATGCCTCACAATCACTCGTATCAGCCCCTCGGGCAACTTCACTGTCACTCATGCCTCCCAATCACTCGTCACTCATCACTCAGCACTCGCACTCAGTAAGTACCTATGCTCACTGGGGGTGTACAGACTCCGTAGGGGCTCCTACAGCCCAAGTGCTAATAACAATCCATCTCGTGGCATCAATCACTCAAGCTCCCGGCCTCTCACATCTCATAATAATGTAACATGATGCGGTGTGCGGCCCGGTCTATAACATCTTCACAATGTTGGCACTCGGCCTCACTGAGTCAGAAACTCTCAAAAAGCCACTCGGGCTATCAACAAACGGGGTACTCGACCCAAAATAGTATTTACATCATAAAATAATGTAAACAAGTCTGATTTTTGAAAAGATTTTAACATGGAATGACTGAGTGTAAATCATAACCAATATAGTGAGGAATATCAAAAAGTAGCCCCCAAGGGGTCTAAACAGGTCGGCACAAGGCCCCAAACATGGCTTACAGCCCAAATATAACAATAGTCTGAAAACACTATTTAACATATGATTTAAAAGTAAATACGCAACTCAATAGTTGCCACAAGAAGGACCAAGTCCAAATCCCCAATCAGTGCACCCGCCACACACTCATCATCCAGCATGTGCGTCATACCAAAATAGTGAGAAAATATTGAGTCTAGGGTTTCATACCGCCAGGACAAGATTTACAGTCATTACTAACCTCAAACCTGCCCAAAAACTACTCTGCGATACTCTTGCCCCTCGAATCGTCTTCCAAATGCTCAGAATCGATGCAAAACCATATTAATAACATCAATATATGCTAGGGAGACGAACCTCATTAAAAAATTATCACAATTAGGCACAAATCCCGAAATTGGCCAAACCCGACCCCCGGGCCCCAGTGTCAGAATTCGATAAAAATCACAAAGACAGAATACTTATCCTACCACGAGTCTATACATACCAAGAACATCAAAATCGGACCACAATTGCCCCTTCAATTACTCAATTAAAGTCTCCAATTTCCCATGCCCTAACTTCCCCAATTTTGGGTTTAAATCCCACAAATTTCAGGTTTAATCACTTAAAATAAACATAGAATCGAGTGATGAAGTCAAGAATCTTACCTCCAACTGTTTCCCCTTTGATTCCCTCTTTAATCTCTCTCAAAAGCTTCAATTCCGCCCAAAAATGGTGAAAATTGGCTAAGGGTCGCGGATATGGCATTTTAAATACACTGCCCAGGTGCCCTTAATTTCTTCAGTGCGCTCGCGTTACCAGGTATGAATTCGCGGAGAACAGCCCAAACTTCCCCTGCGCGATCGCGTCCTTCCCCCACGCATTCTCACAGCTGTCCAGTCAGCCCCACGCACCGTCAGTCCTATGCGTTCGCAGGTCTCCCCCACTCGACCGCACCGCTCAACACTCCCTCACTTACGCGATCACGGACCCTCAATGGCGATCGCATAATACAAAAACTATGCTTCCCCAAAAATCCCTATGCGATTGCATCCACACATACGCGACCACATAGAAGGATATCATAAATGAACACCAGAAAAATTCCTGCAATTCTCCCAAGTCCGAATTGGTCCGTTAATCTCCCGAAACTCACCCGAGGCCCTCGGGACCTCAACCAAACATACCAACACATTCATAACCTTATTCAAACTTATTCGATCCTTCGGAACACCCAAAACAACGCCAAAACACCAAAATCATATCGGACTCAAGCCTATGAACTTTGAGATTTCTAAATTTCGCCAATGATGCTGAAACCACCCAAAACACGTATGATTGACCTAAAAATTTGCACACATATCCAAAATGACACTACGATCCTGTGCTCACTTCCAGAATTCCATTTTGACCCCGATAGCTAATTTTTCACTGCTGACCGGAAATCGCCAAAAACTCAATTTCGCCAATTCAAGCCTAAATCTACTCCGGACCTTTGAATGACATTCTGAACACACTCCTAAGTCCTAAATTACTTAATGAAGCTATCTGAATCACAAAAACTACATTCCGAGGTCATATATCTATAAGTCAATTTCCGGTTGACTTTTCCAACTATTGAACCAAGTTAAGAGACTAAGTGCCTCATTTCTTTTCCAAAAATCGCTCCGAACCCGAGCCAACCCACCTAACACAACATAATGAAGCTGAACCACATATAATGAAGCAGGAACGGGGAAAATGAGGCTAAAACTCTCGGAACAACCGATCGGGTCGTTACACTTTCGGACACTAGTCTTAGTAGTTTTGTATATTCTCTAGATTTGTTATTGTACTTGTCACGCCGGGTTTTGGAGATTTGTAGCATTTATGTACTTCTGTTCTCGTCATTTCTATCATCGTAGAGTATGTACTTATTATGTTGGCATTTTGTTTTATAAAACTTGTCATTGTTGCATGAAATCTAAATAAAACTATTCTTTAAAACGGAAACTCTCCTATTAAATTATTAAAACGGAGTAAGTAAATAGTAGTTACGCTTGTAGGCTTGCCTAACAGTGGCGTTAGGTGCAGTCTCCACCTATTACGGATTTGGGTAGTGACAGTATTCATGTGAGTTTTTAGGTCTCCTGCGTTTTTTTATAAATTTGGTTGAAACTCATGGGAGTTCCATCGTTGCCTTAGATGCTTAGGGTCTAGAATATTTTTAATTCGACAATTTCTGTCAAAATTGTTCATTTGTTTTTAGTTTTTAATTATCTAGTATTCGTCTTTGCATCTGGTGGAAACTTATATTGTCATGATAATGATATTGATGCCACTTTATCAATTTTCATTTTATGTATTGTAAGATGGTTTAACTATTTGGGGACTTGTTATAAGATTGCATGTTATTACTGATATTACAAAACGATTAGTTAAGGGCTCGTCATGGCCCTTTAGCATTAAATTATGATAGATAATACGAAGAAAACAAAATGAACCGCGCAAAAAACTGAATGTGCAAGAAAAATCTTTTAAGCATGAAGATGAAAATTATTCTTTTGTGCTATAATAGCTACAAATACATATATTTTATTGGTTACTTGTATCTATTGGTATACTAACTAGCCATCCATTACATAGTAATTGGAGTTATACCCTCTCAACAACATCGAATGCATGAGCCTTTATCACAAATGCAACATTTGGTTTTGCATTGTGATGCAAAAGCGCAACCTGCAGTTCACGAAACAAACATATTTCATATACAATAGATTAAAAAAAAAGACTTTTAATATAAAAGCTGTAAATCTAACAGAAGAAAGCCGAATCTACGAATTTTGGAACCAAAAATACGCATTTGTAATCATGACTATAAAAATAATTATAAACTCATAAGACAAATTTGAATCTATTAGTATCAAAAGTGTATTTCAAGAAAAGAAAAAAAATTTCTTAAAATTCCAACATCAAATATCAATTTCAAATATCGTACAGGAATATATTTTTGAGTAATTTAGTGTCTTTGAAGATGTATCAATTCTTAAGTTATGCACATTTTAGTTTTGATTTTCGACAGAGGAATGAAAAATGATAGAAAAGATAAAATAGAAATAAAATTAGATATATACCTATAATAAATACACGAGCACTACGACTTGCACCAGATAGTTCTAGTGATATGATTGGTAATGTTGCTTCTAGTGGGTATGATAGTTCCGATACATATGATGGTTTTGGTGCATACGAAGACTCTGGTACTCCCTGAGTTAATGAAAAAAGAACAAACATGACAAAAATCATGTAAACCAAAACATTCGTTGATTTTGTCATATTAAAAAATTATACTTGTTATGCTTGTAGGTACTCTTGTTGTTTCTCTTAGTTTTTGGCAAAATACCTTAAACCACCCCTAAACTTGGCTCAGATTATTAGTATTCTCCCCAAATTATGCCCGGTCTTAATTACCCCCCTCAACTTGCCCTTTTGAGAGTCATTACCTTCTTAGACGCTGGTATGGCAAAAAGTGTGGGTGCACTCGCCTGCCACGTGGATTTTTCTGTATATGTAGATTTTTTCTAAAAATAAAATATATTTTTACTTTTTTAAGAATATTACTTTTTTAGGTAATTTTTTTAAAAAATCAATTTATAATAAAACTTAGATAGAACTACATTATTTAGGCTAAATATTTTTATTTGCCCCAAAATAATAAAGTTTTAGTTAATCTTTTTTTGAATTTGACCTGAAAATAAAGATTTATACAATTAAAATAAATAGTCAAGGCATCTAAAAAGTTATAAAAAATACATAGTTTGAAATTAATCATTTTGGCTATAATTTTTTATATAGCTCTAAATTACGGTGCTCTAAATTTATTATTATTTTATTACTGATTTTACCTAAAAAAAAATAAAAATACACGGTTGAAATAAATAGTCATTGCATCAAAAGAAGAAATAAAAAGAGTGTACAATTGCAAGAAATAAAACGAATCACGTGCATTGTACTGCAATTGTACACTTTTTTTATTTCTTCTTTTGATGTAATGATTATTTATTTTAACTGTTTATTTTTACTTTTTTAAATAAAATATGTAAAAAAAATATTTTTAGAGCACCGTAATTTAGAGCTATATAAAAAATTATAGCCAATATAATTAATTTCAAACTATCTATTTTTTTTATAGCTTTTTAGATAACTTGACTATTTATTTCAATTGTATAAATCTTTATTTTCAGGTCAAATCAAAAAAGATTTAACTAAAACTTTATTATTTTTGAAAAAGTAAAAATATTTAGCCTAAATAATATAGTTCTATCAAAGTTTTATTATAAATTGTATTCGAGAAAAAATATCTAAAAAAGTAATATTCTTAAAAAGGTAAAAGTATATTTTATTTTTCGAAAAAAGCCACATATACAGAAAAAATCCATGTGGCAGACGAGTGCACCCACACTTTTTGCCACATCAACGTCTAGGGGGGTAATGACTCTCAAAAGGCCAAGTTGAGGGGGGTAATTAAGACCGGGCATAGTTCTGGGAGAATACTAATAATCTGAGCCAAATTTAGGGGTGGTTTAAGGTATTTTTCCTAGGTTTTTCTATTGAAGTACTTATCAATGCAAGAGAGCTCTCCCTTTTATAGCAAAGATGGAATATAATTTTTAAGTTAGTAGTATTGGTTTTTACGTAGGTAGTTATATCAATTATTAGTTTGCATTACAGGAGATCCAATCTAATTACAAAAATAATATGCAATCCAATAAATTTAATATGAAATAATTGACTTACTAAATTGTATGTAGCAAATATTATATATATTCACAAATAGTTAAATTGTCTCTTTTTTTGGGATTTGATAAAAAACATTTCGATTGTCTCTTTATATTCTGACGAGCACAAAACACGATACGGAAATTAATGCGCTAGCCAAAGATAATGTGTAAAATATCGTCTTCAAATGGATTGGATTTCAACACTTTGATTTGTAATGAATAAAACTAAAATTAACAAACTAAAACTAAAGTAATGCTTGATCATAGAGAATTAGAGAGTAGGAAACATAGATTGTTATCAGTGCGAGAAATAAGAGTCATGACATGGTAAATGCATGATTGTTATCATGAATTTGATATTGTTAAATTTCACTCTTAAGGTTCAATTGATTCTCACGAGTTCTACAGGTTATTATCTTTTTGTTCTGATATAGATTCTTCTCTCGATTAAATCTAAACCGTTCAAATAAACTAATGTGAAGTGCAATGAACGTGCAAGAACCTATTATTAGGAATGATCTAAGAGAAACATTTCGCAATTATCTCAATCTTAATTCAAATAATGGATCACAACGCTCTTTCGATTACTTTAAAGAACCACTAAAATAAATTAAGGCATGCGTTGCAATAATATTCAAAAAAAATTTCCTCTTCTAATTAAACAAGACAAGAATAAAATTACAACAAAGAGTAAAGCTACTCTAAAAAATTCTAGCACTTAAATAATAATAAAATCCATAAATAATATATATATCTCTCTACTCTCTCGGCATATCATAGTGTGAAGGGCTAAAATTGCGCCACCGTTGGAATTGTGGGGGAGAGGGGCCAGGACGGCCACGAAAAACTGTGATTAAGCTTTCACTCTCAGATCTGAGAGCAATGGATGATCGTGTAATAGGGACTGGCAAATCAACATCAGCGTCAAAGCAACTGACTGGAGAAGAAGGGAATAAGCTGGATACTCCAAATCTAGTAAATGGGTCGAAATTACCATCAACCATACATGATTCAACGAGGAATATGCTGAAGTTAGCAAGTTTGGTAGGGATATAAATGATGTGGGGCAAGGTAAACCTTGACCCGCTAAGATTTTGACCCGTCCTGCGCTGCCCCGTTTAGCTTTTTTTTTTTAAATTGCCCTGCCCCGCCCTATCAAGCGCTGCTCTGCCCCGCCCCATTTAAGTTTTTTCATTTTTTCAATAGGTTAATAACAATCGGACAGAAGATTTACTAATTACTTTTAAATTATTAACAACAAACTAGAATTGACTAAAGTAAACTTAAATTTTTAATATAGCAAAAGTGCCAGTAATTCAGGGAAAGCTAGTAATATTACTAGTAGAAGATATTTCATGATTCATTACTGTTTGCATAAAAGATAATGACCTTATAATTTTTTTTCTATTTAATTATTATTTTATGTGAAAAAGGTTATGTAACTAAAAAAGTATTTTCAATGTGTCATAAAACTGACCTCTCCCAATACATGGTGGATTTTGAAATTCCAAAATAGCATCATTATTAGGTATTTTTTTATTTCATTTACGTGAAACAATTTTCTTATAAATACATATTCTAATACTATAATTATATATAAATTATCCAAATATACATAATTGTTATTCCTATAGTTTGGAGGGGAATAAGGTGGCCACTCCAGTTTCTATGAATGTAGTGCAAGCCATCAATTGCGCCTGGATCAAAGGAGATTACAGGAAACACAAGGAATCCGATTCAAGTGGCGAAGGAAGTTGGTGTGAAGAGGAAGCTGAATATGATGCAAACAAACCTAGCGGAAAAAAATTGGGCGAACTAATTTAACCGGAACAAGATGGCTGCAAAAGGCATGAGCCTTAGATTTGTAGCTCCTATAATCAGAGATAGAGTTAAAATTGTGCAATTGACCCATCATGATATTCATAAGGAGATAGAAAAATAGAAACATGCAATTATATTGTATGTTGTTGGATTGCCTTTCAATTGGAGCTTTGGAGAGGTTTATTGCATTTGAGTGGAGTTACATAGCGAAGCCAATGATTTATTACCACAACGATGGGTACTTTGTGATCAAATTTCAAAGTATTGAGGATAGAGACAAAGTGTTGTATTTTTTACCGCACACCATGAACAATAAGCCGATTACCACCAAAGCATGGGAGGCAAACTTCAATTTTAACGAAAGTGTTGCGGATCATTCCTGTATGGGTGAAGCTACCAAATTTGCCATTGAATTGCCGGAACATGGAAGCATTAAGTTAAATTGGTAGAGGCTTAGTTAATCTAGCTTTTGCATATGATTTCCATCACGACCCAAAATCCAATTAGTTTTGATGGCACCTAATCCAGCCCGCTAAAACCAAATAACAGTAAACACAATGTAATGATAAAATTAAGAGCCAAAAGGTCAAATAACTGAATTTTATACAGTTTCCAAGCACTGATAGTACAAGTCATGAGCTTCTAAGACTTTGAATTTACTAAGCTAGTACGAAATAAATAGATCATCTTTTCGAAATATACATAACAGATTTACAAATCTAAAGCTGCCAAGGACAAGTGGAAGCTATAGCTGGAACACAGGTAAATCTTCAATGCCAGCTCTCGCCATAAACAGCAACATCAGCTCCAAGATCTGCATGCAAGGTGCAGAAGTGTAGTATGAGTACATTCGATCCCATATACTTAATAAGTAACAAACCTAAGCTCAATTTGAAAGATGTGACACGCTCGGAAGACGTTCAGAATCCAACACCAATAGCCAATAACAACTCGTGATGATATAATGATAACGACAAAGGTAAATAACTCAAGGGATATATGCTCAGCTTATTCACAGTTACGGGAAAGTAGGCATGCTCTTCAAGTAAAACAACCAATTCCAAACCTCACCACTGAAAAACAACTAAACAAGAGTTTATCAAAAGAACCATATTCCCAATTCACAACACCAGAGGAGAATTTTCGTTTACCAATTAACATGAAGAAAGTACATCTCTATGCCTACATGTCAATTTACATGTCAAGTCATCAATTATTTTATACAATCTAGCATGAGAAATTTACATCGCTATTCCTCCATGTTAATTATACATGTCCAATCATAAATGTCACATTATTGTCTACCATGAGAAAAATGCATCTCTATACCTACATGCAAAGTATTCATATTAAATGAATGATTTCACGGTGATACCCCCAGGTATTGTCACCCTCAACATACTCAAGTTTCACGTCTCAATGCCCACTTCATCGCACACATAATCACTCAGCACTATATGGGTGCCTGGCTCTTAAGCCCCTTACCAAAGAACGTGCTATCTCTGTGCCTGTGCTCACTACTGGTATGTCAGACTCCTCCTGCCCAAGCTCTAATCAAAAGCCAATAAGACTGTTACACCCCATATTTTCGTACGTGAAAATACGCCATAAATAAATTGATGAGAGCTCGAAAATGAGATATTACATCCCGTATTTTTGTACGTTAAAAGTTTCGTCATAAGTTAATCGACGTAAGCTCGGGAATGAGATTATTTTGGGATTAAATATTATGCTATTTCAAACAAGGATAATAAATTCGTGAAGGAGAAAGTGTCACAACCCCAAATCCAGGCCAGTCGTGATGGCGCCTATCATGGAACTAGGCCAGCCAGAACTTCACTCAAATCATAATAAACTCCCATTTTCCTCTTTACTATATTGATTTCCCATAAAAGTTTCCTTTAAACAATTATAAAAACAGTCAAAACTATACTGAATAATAAATACAACCCCCGAGAACCCGGAGTCACTGGTCATGAGCATCTACATAAATATACAACTCAACGAAAATAATTTCTATACTATTAAACAAGAGAGGGAGCAGGACTGCAGACGCATGCAGCCACCTCGCAAACCTCCGAGGATATCTGGAACAGATAGACAGCTCACCCTGCCCCAACACCTGAATCTGCACACAAGGTACGGGGAGTAATGTGAGTATGCCAACTCAGTAGTAATGAGAATAAATCAAGTCTAAGTAGCAAGGAAACACACAAAAATCAATGTCATCAAGTCACAATATACACAGCCTTACTTTGCAATAGTATAACATAGATATACGAAATCATCATGTCTCAAAAATCAACTTTCATAAAAAGTCCTTTAAAGAATGCACATTTTTAACATCTTTAAAACAAAGTATTTGGTATGCAAATGAATATAGTAAAATCATAAGTAGCCCCTCGGGCAAAAACATGTTTCATAATCAGCCCCTCGGGCATGCCTCACAATCCCTCAGCACCTCACAATCACTCAGCACCTCACAGTCACTCATGCCTCCCAATCACTCATCACTAGAACTCGGTGCGCTCACTGGGGGTGTGTACAGACTCCGCAGGGGCTCCTTCAGCCCAAGCGCTAATATCACTCAGCACCTCACCATCACTCTTGGCCCTCGTGCACACTCGGTGGAACCACTCGAAAAGCCCCTCAGGCGAAATAGTAAAACAGGGTACTCGACCCGAAAACATCATTTTAATGCTCATGTAGTGTAAATCAGGATGAGTTTCAAATAAACAGTATGCACAATGATGCTAAGTAAAATCATCAACAACTAGTGAGGAAAACAGTAGTAAAAAGTCCTCAAAGGGTCTAAACAGATCGGCACGAGGCCCCAAACACGGCTTATAGCCCAAATATTTCACAACTCTTTAGAACATGATTTAACATATGGTTTTGAGTAAATATGCAACTCATTAGTCACCGCGGAGAGGACCTAGTCCAATCCAAAAATCAGTAAGCGCCACATACTCATCATCCGACATGTGCGCCATTCCAAATTCAGAGAGAAAATAATGTAGTCCGGGGTTCCATACCCTCAGGACAAGATTTATAACTATTACTTACCTCTACCATGCCACAACACTAGTCCGCTATGCTTTTGCCCCTCAAATTGGCTCTCGATTGCTCCGAATCTAGCCAAAACATGTTCAACATCATTAACATATACTCAAGGAACACAACCCGATCGAAAATTATTAATTTATACAAGAATCTCGAAATTTGGCCAAACCCGAGACCTGCTCCCACATCTCAAAATTCGATAATTTTTACATCACTAGAAACCTCGTCCTCCCACGATTCCACTCATACCAAAATCATCAAAATCGGATCACAATTGACTACCCAAAACCTCAAAAGAAATTTGAATTCTTTCCTCCCATTTTTCCAACTTTTCTAACTTTAATCCTCCAAATAAAAGCCTAATATGAACTAAAATAGTATAGGAACGATGATAATAACCCGAGAACTTACCTTCACTGGAGAATCACAAATCCCCTCCCCCATCTGCCTTCAAAAGAGCTCCTCTCGCATGCAAAAATGGTGAAATGAAATGAATTTCACGGAGGGCCTTTATATATTGTTCTGCCAGTCATTTCCGCACATGCGGAAATCCAGTCGCACCTGCGGTCCCAGGTGCGCACCTGTGGAATCCCACTTAATGGACCAAATTCCGCACCTGCGGAAATTCCCCTGCCTAGCCTTTTTCGCACCTGCGACATCTACCATCGCATGTGCGACATCGCACCTGCGGCTTCCCGACCGCAGGTGCGGTCAACACTAGAACTTCACACTAACAGCTATTTTCTGAGATTTTCCAAGTTCAAAACCCCGCCAACCATCCGAAATCAATCCCGATCCCTTCGGGGCCCCAACCAAACATACCAACACACCCCATAGCATTATTCCAACTTAGTCGAGCCTTCGAAACACCAAAAACAACACTAAAACACCAAAATTACATCAAATTCAAGCCTATGAACCTTAAAACTTCCAAATTTCTCCAACTACGCCGAAACCAACCAAAACACCTCTGATTGATCTGAAATTTTGCACACACATCCAAAATGACATTACGAACCTGCTCCAACTTCTGGAATTCCATTCCGACCTCGATAGCCTATTTTCTACTGCCAACCGGAAATCACCAAAAACTAACTTTCTCCAATTCAAGCCTAATTCTACACCGAGCATCACAAAAATATTCTTAACACACTCCTAAGTCCCAAATTACCTAACGAAGCTATCCGAGCCATAAAAGTCGCATTTCGAGGTCGTTCACCAATAAGTCAAACCTCAGTTGACTTTCTCAACTATTAAGCTACCTTGAGGGACTAATTGCCTCAATGCTCACCATGACCACTCTGAACCCGAACCAACCGACCCAACACACATAAATGAAGATGAACCACATAAAATGAAGCAGAAACGGGGGAAACAAGGCTAAATTATCGGAACTACCGGCCGGGTCGTTAGATCCTCCCCTACTTAAACATACATTCGTCCTTGAACGTGCCAAGAGTTGGGAGTTCAACACTATCAAACTGTTACGCATCTTACTATGCACATACCTGGGGTTGATCCTATGTCACCCTATCCCATATAGGTCCAATAGCCTTAGAACCAAATTCCCACTTCTGAAATGATATGTAAGATCAAAATTTCCATATCTATAAACTGAACAAGCCTGAACATGCTGAATCAAGCCATATACGCACCCCAGATGAAATCACATAATACACCGCGTGACTCAAACACTCATATAAATAACTCTTTAACCACAATAACTGCTCAGAACAACCCAATAGTGGTACACCACCTCTTATCAAGAAATGTCTCGCTCTAACACTTCCATATACTGCCGATGATGAAAGAAGCATGTAGAACTAACAACCATTCGTCTGATCAGCCAGACATGAAACTCTCCCTTCCCAAAAAGGAATTATAGAAAATTTCTAAGCCGACTCCCGATATAAGTCCTTCCAACAATGCTGTAGAAAATTCCAAAAATATTCATTCTAGGTCCAATGACCTCCTCTCATCCATCACCACCACCCTGAAGACATGACACCTCGATACAATTCGAAGCCAAAACCTGTGCAACTCGTGCATTTATCAGCAACTCCCCAATGAAATTAAATTATATAAAAAATCCACACGAGAGGACTATCCTACCATTAACAATTACCATCACCATATCATACTAACAGCCTGGCACATACCGTAAAAATCAAAAACACATGAATCCGATACCAAGGGTCATATCCCTACATAGCTCCGCTACACTGTGCGATCTCATCCAACCGCTGGTCCACTTGGAATATTTCAAGACACCTTGCCCAAAAATCAATAACCATTCGAAATTCGACATCAAGTACTCAAAGTGCATTTCCATAACCACGGGGGAAAACCGGACGATATCATGCCACCCGAAACAGAAGGTATATAACCAACACGCCTCAATCCCGCAACACCCAATTACTTACCTTACTCAAATCTAGCTATAAAGCCCAATTAGAACTGCACCATATGTGCATATAACCAATAATCACCACTCCTCGCAACACCGAAGGGTAACTCATAGATCACTCTAGAACATGAATAACTCAATCACAATCGAATGGTACCTTCCTCAATAATAGAAATTCGGAGCCAACAATTCCGACGCGGCGTAGAACACGCACCCATATTAGCCTACCAGTGAACCTAAATTAACTTTGATCACCCACAACAGATAGATAACTTACCGAAAAGCTCATAATGACATAATCATGGTACATACTAACATCCGGCTAGCTCAGCTCGCCTCTTCATAGTTTACTTCCACAAAATATCCTGTTTATGAGAACTCTCGGTCTCGCAATCCATGAAACGTACGGATTACCATATTTTATCACAACTCCGCCGCTCGAATACATAACACATCCCAATACTCACTCATTCCACGGGGATTACCCCTATAATTCTTCTGTTCACCAAGCAACCTTGAATATCAACAGTTGATCCAGCAATAGGGCGCCACGATACCAATCAAGTACCCTTAACTCAAAAACATTGCTCTTTCTGAAATATATACCCTCATCAAGTCGCACCAATTGGTGATATCATCTACCTAGTCATCTGAAATTTCCATGCTACCGAAGAATTTATGACCTTCCTTCCAGAACAAAATTGTGACTTCACATATGCAAATCTCAACTCCACCCAACATACCGCACACACCATGCCAAACTAGGAAAAACACGAGAACTCCATGGTCCCTTATGAGCCACAAGCAACTACGTACCCAACTATACAAGAACTTCCATTGGATCCCCTTTAGAAACAAATTCACTACACGCCATAAGAAAATATGCACCCTTAACCGCGGTGGAAACCACCAGGAACTATCTGAAATCCCATTTGCACAACACCAAACCATCAGGACTGAATCTTCTATCTCAACCAAACTACGCAGGACACCAACAATCCAAGAGCATTGCTAAGAACATCCTACAAAAACTTGTCACCTTATGAACACCCCACAGAACTAATCGTATCCCCTACCATGCCGATCCGACCTACTATCAAGTTGCTCTATTTACCTAAGTTTCTCCTGACTTACCTTCAAATTGATACTTCTTCCCGCGATAATACCACAAATTTGCAAACCAGACTCACCCACACGCGACCCAAGCACAAAACTATACCGTCTAAGGCTCATAAGCGACTGAATACTCACTCAATTATCCCCAAATGCACCACATTAGAAAACTTACCCTGAAGAGACTTCTGCGAATCTAAAGCCATTACTTTCACCTTCCTGATACCGATATGTAGAAGACGTGATGATATAGAATACCACAAGTCTTGACATCCTCTAACGTAAATCTCAATTACACTGACCAATTAGAAAGAATCGACTTGACCCATTTACACACTGACATACTAGGAAGGTAATCCACTCGCTCGAAGCCACAAGCAAATTCATACACTGCGCACACTACACCTTTTACAATTTCCACTAAATCATTCAATAGAACCCAATTACCCAACAAGTACACTACAACCTATATCGAAGATATTTCCATTACTCGTGACATTCCCAGACCCCATGCCTGCAGGTAATAACTGATTTACCAATATACCTCGAACTTAAACCAATACCACACATAATCATGTAATCAACTTATCAATGACGAACTCCCCCACTTGGCTCAAAGCCAAGGATCAAGACAAATAAGACTATGCCCACACATTGACACTGCCACCATGCTGTGGTGGGATTCAACTAAATCCTCCATAAGCTTATATGGCCCAAACCATCTAACACTCAAATCAATTGCCAATCTCACATCCACCATTGCAATAGTCACGCCAACTCCCCCAAGCGATCCAAACTCAAATTACAACATATATCTTTTATGGGTAGAAGAGAACTTATTACGGAACTACCTAGGGACCACACGCCCTAGGACAACCCGCAGAAGATACCCCTTCTTGCTTAGCCTCAATTTCTATCTCTCCATACACTTCTGAAGACCAGAACTTTCACGCAATCACTATACATACCTGCATCTGAACACAACCAACACCTACCCTCGAGGCACCACATTATGCGGTAAAAACCTGAAGCTGATGGCAGAACTAACACTGGAGCGATGGTCACAGAAATCTCGAGCTTCTGGAAGCTCTACCCACACATGACTGACCACATGGATACCCTCACTGGACAACACGTGTCCCAAGAAGGCTACTGAACGAGCCAAAATTCACTCTCAGAGAATTGGCATAGAGCCTTTTCTCCCTGACTCCTTATAATTCCATCCTCAGATACTGAGTATGCTACTCCTGGCTACGTGAATATGCCAGGGCGCCATCAATGAATACAATAACAAGGAGTGCTAATACGACTGGAATACATCGTCAATCAAATACATGAACGTTACTGGGGCAAATGATCAACTCAAAGACATCACCATGAACTCATAACCCAATAGAGAAATCCGCTTCAATTCACAACTACACAACATGATAGGTCTTCCAACATACTCACAACTCAAGGCCATATATCAAATCGAGACAAAAATCAAACACTCAATAAATCTTACCACATTTCCAACCAGCCCTTTTGACACAATTCACAATCTGAACACATCTAACCATCAAATCACACCTACCACATATGCATCTAGTCACCAATTCTCATCAATATGAACACGAACGGACATAAAAGTCCCCAATTACATGTGCCCACACAACGAAAACATCAACAATCAAGCCACAGAATGAGTCCGGCCTCAAATCCTCCAGACTGGCCCATTTCCAATATGCCAAAGTCACATCTCATCCATGGAAGCCACAAGTCACCGATGCACAACTGATACCAGGCGCTCTCGTGCGCGCTCGAATACATGGAAGGAATTCAAGAGTTAAGCTCTTGGCTGAATACGATGGATTCGCACGACAAGAATTTTAAAAGTGTGACATTTTCCTAAGGGTTCCGCAGCCTCCCGAAGATAAGTACACACATTTCCGTTTCGATCCGCAAGACTCTACTAAACCTGCTCATGACCGGTGAGTCCTATGTAACCTAGCGCTCTGATACCAAACTGTCGCGACCCCAAATCCAGGCCAGTCGTGATGGCGCCTATCATGGAACTAGGCTATCCGGAACTTCACTCAAATCATAATAAACTCCCATTTACTTCTTTACTATATTGATTTCCCATAAAAGTTTCCTTTAAACAATTATAAAAATAGTCAAAACTATACTGAATAATAAATACAATCCCCGAGAACCCGAAGTCACTGGTTATGAGAATCTACATAAATATACAACTCAACGAAAACAATTTCTATAATATTAAACAAGAGAGGGAGAAGGACTGCGGACGCATGCAACCACCTCGCAAACCTCCGAGGATCTCTGGAATAGATAGACAGCTCACCCTACCCTAACACCTGAATCTGTACACAAGGTGCAGGGAGTAATGTGAGTACGCCAACTCAGTAGTAATGAGAATAAATCAAGTCTGAGTAGCAAGGAAACACACAAAAATCAATGTCATCAAGTCACAATATACACAGCCTTACTTTCCAATAGTATAACATAGATATACGAAATCTTCATGTCTCAAAAATCAACTTTCATAAAAAGTCCTTTAAAGAATGCACATTTTTAAAATCTTTAAAACAAAGGATTTGGTATGCAAATGAATGTAGTAAAATCATAAGTAGCCCCTCGGGCAAAAACATGTTTCATAATCAGCCCCTCGGGCATGCCTCACAATCCCTCAGCACCTCACAATCACTCAGCACCTCGCAGTCACTTATGCCTCCCAATCACTCGTCACTTGCACTCGGTGCGCTCACTGGGGGTGTGTACAGACCCCGCAGGGGCTCATTTAGCCCAGGCGCTAATATCACTCAGCACCTCACCATCACTCTTGGCTCTCGGCCACACTCGGTGGAACCACTCGAAAAGCCCCTCGGGCGAAATAGTAAAATAGGGTACTCGACCCAAAAACATCATTTTAATGCTCATGTAATGTAAATCAGGTTGAGTTTCAAATAAACAGTATGCACAATGATGCTGAGTAAAATCATCAACAACTAGTGAGAAAACAGCAGTAAAAAGCCCTCAAAGGGTCTAAACATATCGGCACGAGGCCCCAAACACGGCTTATAGCCCAAATATTTCACAACTCTTTAGAACATGATTTAACATAAGGTTTTGAGTAAATATGCAATTCATTAGTCGCCTCGGAGAGGACCTAGTCCAATCCAAAAATCAGTACGCACCACATACTTATCATCCGACATGTGCGCCATTCCAAATTCAGTGAGAAAATAATGCAGTCCAGGGTTTCATACCCTCAGGACAAGATTTATAACCATTACTTACCTCTACCGGGCCACAACACTAGTCCACTATGCTTTTTCCCCTCAAATTGGCTCCCGATTTCTCCGAATCTAGCCAAAACATGTTCAACATCATTAACATATACTCAAGGAACACAACCCGATCGAAAATTATCAATTTATACAAGAATCTCGAAATTTGGCAAAACCCGAGCCCCAGGCCCACGTCTCGGAATTTGATAATTTTTACATCACTAGAAACCTCGTCCTCCTATGATTCCACTCATACCAAAAACATCAAAATCAGATCACAATTGACTACCCAAAACCTCAGAAGAAATTCCAATTTTTTCCTCCCATTTTTCCAACTTTTCTAACTTTAATCCTCCAAATACAAGACTAATCCGAATTAAAATAGCATAGGAATGATGATAATAACCCGGGAACTTACCTTCACTGGAGAATCACATATCCCCTCTCCCATCTGCCTTCAAAAGAGCTCCTCTCGCATGCAAAAATGGTGAAATGAAATGAATTTCACGGAGGGCCTTTATATACTGTTCTGCCAGTCGTTTACGCACCTGCGGATATCCAGTCGCACCTGTGAACCCGCACATGCGGTCCCAGGTGCGCACCTGCGGAATCCCACTTAACGGACCAAATTCCACACCTGTGGCCAACCTTCTATACCTGCGGCTTCGCAGGTGCGGTCCAAACTTTGCACCTGCGAAAATTCCCCTGCCTAGCCTTTTTCGCACCTGCGACATCGACCATCACACCTACGACATCGCACCTGTGGCTTCCCGACCGCAGGTGCGGTCAACACCAGAACTTCACACCAGCAGCTATTTTCTGAGATTTTCAAAGTTCAAAACCCTACCAACCATCCGAAATCAATCTCGAGCCCCTCAGGGCCCCAACCAAATATACCAACGTACCCATAGCATTATTCCCACTTAGTCGAGCCTTCAAAACACCAAAAACAACACTAAAAACAAAAATTACATCAAATTCCAGCCTACGAACCTTGAAACTTCCAAATTTCGCCAACTATGCCGAAACCAACCAAAACATCTCCGATTGACCTGAAATTTTGCAGACACTTCCAAATTGACATTATGAACCTGCTCCAACTTTCAGAATTCCATTCTGATCTCGATAACCTATTTTCCACTGCCGATCGAAAATCACCAAAAACTAACTTTCGCCAATTCAAGCCTAATTCTACACCAGGCATCACAAAAATATTCTGAACACACTCCTAAATCTCAAATCACCTAATGAAGCTATCCGAGCCATAAAATCTGCATTCCAAGGTCGTTCACCAATAAGTCAAACCTCAGTTGACTCTCTCAACTATAAGGCTACCTTGAGGGACTAATTGCCTCAATGCTCACCATGACCACCCTGAACCCGAACCAATCGACCCAACACACATAAATGAAGATGAACCACATAAAATGAAGCAGAAACAGGGGAAACAGGGCTGAATTCTCGGAACGACCGGTCGGGTCGTTACAAAAAGGGTAAGCAAATCGAATAAAATAAGTTTCGTCGAAATTTTGAAATTTGAGATCAAATACGGTCTAAGCTATAATACCACGTATTTTTGGACTAGTGCAATATAAGGTACCGCATGACCATGATAGTAGGATGTATAAAGTGTGTTAAAAGTGACTATTATTTTTAGTAATTTGAGAAAATTCTTAATTATGTGGATAATTAATTAATTTTGGGAATAATTATGGTATTAAGTGGATAAGGATCATTTTGGGACTTCCACATGGCATAAGCTAAGCTAAAGTGGCTAAATATGCAAAATGAGTCATAGGACATATGATACCTTGTTTACACATAAGGATTCTTGGATATGGCATGAAGATATAATGCCTTGATAAATTACCTTTTCTTGACCTTTTTATTGGTAAGTCATAAGACTTTTCTAAATTAAGCAAAATAACATCTCTACATCGTTAAGGAATGGAAAACCTTCCTGGAGACTACGAATGGAATTCTCCAACGAGATTCATGCAACCCTTTACAATGCTATTTCAACTTGAATTACAAATTTTAAGGGAGCACTGTGCAATACTTCTCAAGATTATCATACGTATTTTCCCCTACTTCGATCCGCCGTTAGATGTTTTGCCGCAATTAATGTATGTTAGAGGAATCGTCAAGAGAATCGATTCATGTATGTTAAGGCTAAGCCCTTCCTTCTATTTGGCATGATCTCGTAACTACATGTGTTTGATAAAGAGGCCTAAAATNGACCACAGTAGGCTCGGTATATAACTTACCATCTAATCAGAGGTTGTCTAATCGGGGCCTGCCCATTGATTATAGCTCGGTTGTGGTGAAAATATTGAAATATTGTATATATATATATATATATATATATATACAATATTTCAATATTTTCACCACAACCGAGCTATAATCAATGGGCAGGCCCCGATTAGACAACCTCTGATTAGATGGTAAGTTATATACCGAGCCTACTGTGGTCGAGCGCCCATGAGAGAGCTCAGAATGGCCGAGATATAGAGCCTAGTATGGCCGAGCGCCTATGAGCGAGCCTGCTACGACAGAGCAGTTATATATACCAAGACTTATAAGGTCGGACAACTATTTTACTTACTATATTAAGAGAGTTAAGTCAGTATTAGCAGATAAGCATATCTTCAGATTATCTTTGACTCACAGTTACTTTAAGTTATTATACTATCAGTTCAGTTTCAGGTTTCAGTTATTATGTAGCCTTACATACTCGGTACATTATTTCGTGCTAACGTTCTTTTGTTGGGGACGCTGCATTTCATGTTTGCAGGTATAGACAATCAGTTTGACGAGCCCTCATAGTAGAAGAGGTTAGCATTCAGCGAAGGATTGGTAAGACTCCACCTCTTTCGGAGTGCAGCCGGGTCTATGAGTCATCATGTTAGAATTTTGCTACATACTTATGGGTAGGCCGGTACCATGTCCCATTTGATGTCAAATACCCTTAGAGGATTTGCAGACAGAGGTTCATTTTGTAAAAGTATGTGAGGGGCCTTGATGGCCCATGTGTATTGATCACGCTCAACTATGTCTTATAGAAAGACTAAACGGGCGTTGAAAATATAATCCGGGGTATTACGCCCAGAGTCGATCCCACAGGGAATTTACGTATCAATCAAGCTGTCAGAATATGAAACTTTTACTTAATCAACTTTCTCAAGAATTTTTAATAGCAATTGGTAATGTTTTACTATTTCTACTGACAAAATGAATAAACTAACGATTAACTAACAATATGGTGTAAACAATTATAATAAAGGTCTAAGGTTATGGTTTCCCCCGTCAGTAAACTTCCTTCTCGGATACTTCTTATAGTTTGATTAGTTGTCTCTATCAATCATAAACACTCTATCTACCATAAATCTCTCTCAAGTAATTATGATAATTTACTAGACGCACTCTCTCAAGTTACGCTAGCTAGATTGCATTACAGTTCACTT
>ML368671.1:0-16724 GCA_005239525.1 Nicotiana knightiana | reverse complement strand
GTATCGTTATCTCTAATCCAACCTCTAAACCCTCGGTTATGACTTTCGTCTATACTCTGGGAGTGGTGTTGTTCAAACAATTACCTAAATATGCACTCTCTCTCAAGTAGATACATAATAAATAGGCACAGCTAATTGAGGGCCCTTCAATCAACTACAACAAGAACGTAGTTGAACAAATAGAGTTTAATCAACCAATAAAAGCTATATTAATATCACAATCAGTTCATCCCCCAACGGGTTCCACCGAAACCCTAGATTAAAGAAATTAGATACTTTTGCTCATAATAATCAACTCCAAAATAACTTGCATAATTAAACTACAAAGTAATGAATAAAGGATGTAAAAATCAATGTTTTGCTATGCTGAGTAGTATTCCACATGCTTCTCTTGTCTCTAACGGCATCTCCCCTTTCAAAGTTGTGTTTTTGGGTCTATTTATATGCTTGGGACAAACCCTAAACGTGTAGGAGATTTCTATTTAAACCGGGAAACACTTAAAATCTTCAAAACTCGGATTGGGCCGGACCAGGGACCAGGCTTTATGGCCCAAACGCCCGGATAAAGCCTGGACAGGCTTGGCGTTAGGGCTCAAACGCCTGGTCCTACCAGGCTTTATGGCCCAAACGGCCGGATGCTTTACAGCTCAAACGCCCGGCTATAACCCTGTTCACTCCTTTTCGCCTCTTGAGCGTATTTTTTGACGTTTATTCTTTCATTTAGCTCGGCTTCCATCTCCAATTCACCTACACATGAAATAGACTCCATTATGTACATACAAAGTGTATTTTTTATCATTAACGCACATAAAATGTAAGGCAAATAATGTGTTAAACCGTGAATTCTAGCCACACATCAACACCCCACACATAAATATTTACTCGTCCTCGAGCAATCAAACTACACTCAGGAACACAACTTATTAAGCAAATCCCTTAACACGTTATACCAAGAATTTTTAAAACAGTTTAAGCACAGAGGTGTGACATACTCGCCTCAATAATCGACTCACATATACCATGCTTATTCACAATCCACGCACTACTCTAACATAGAGGTCAACAACATTACCTTTCCTTTATGAATCATGTGCTCTCACCAAATCAAAGAGCTAGTTCCACACACAATGAGATTTAAGAACACTTAGGAACTCAAGATACAAAGAATTCACTCATTCTCAGAAATAATATTCATATGCCACAAGAGATGCACCATAGGCTTGCCCGTAGTGTACTACTCTACTAATTGAGCTCATTCAGTCTAGGATCAAGTAGGACTTTATTTGGTTGTAATGTAGGCTGCGGGACGGGTATGATACATTTAGATATAAGAGTGACTACACTTCCCTAAGCACTTTAATACATATACTTTAGCTTTCAACCTCAAACTTATATTAAGCCAAACTCCACCTTCACATCAATTTTATTACCCCATACTTCTTTAAGCACAATTACATCAAGAGTCACCACTTGTCTAGGAATATATATGTTTTTTCCACAACAATACAACTATCTTTTATTCTTTTTCTCTTTTTTTTTTCTAAGTCACTCTTACTTTTTCAAAATAGTGCACCTTTCTCCCTATTTCAATTGTTCCCCTCAAAAACCAACCTACCACCCCACACTTTAACTTTTCCATATTTCATCACATTTCCAGTGCTTACGAGAAGTGACAAGGTTTAAATATATGATCGATTCAAACAAAGGGGTATGGCTTGTAATGTGGTTGCCAAAGAAACAGAATTATAGGCTTAACGGGGTTAACTACGATACATAACAATTAGGCGGGTAAAATATACATAGCTGGCTCAGCAAAGAAACGCCTATATCACTTCCAAGACTGAACAAAAATACTTCTCTTCGCACACACACGAGGAAAGTTCTAGACATCAAATGCAATGCACAGAATAACATACAAACCTCATACACACATGACACATAACTCACTCAGGATTGGATCTATCACGACACTCCAGTCAAAGCATTTAAGCAAATTTAAGAATCCACGATTTAAGGTATTTATCCTAGAGTCAAAAATTTGAGCCTAAGCGTCACAACCAACGTACTGACTATTCTCAAGGCATCATAAAANCTACACTACCTAAAACAAAAATCTTTTTTGTATTTTCTTTAGACTTACTTCCCTCAAGAGAACTGTCTAGGAGATCCATCGTCGGGAAGAGTCCACATATTTCTAAAGTTTCTTTTCTATTTTGTTCTACCCAAAATAAAAAGACTATAGAAAAAGCTACAAAACTTAAAAGAAAGAAAAAACTTACTAACAAGAAAAGCTAAAACTACTAACAAGAAAGCACACTAAACACAACAAACCACAACAAATATGTACAACACCCCACACTTAAATCATGCAATGTCCTCAGTGCATCACATATAGACAAAACAAGAAATAAGAGTAAGGTGCAAGAAACTCCCTGCTCAAGTAGCGTCGACATCCTTTCCATTAGTTTTGCTTCCATGCTCCTTCGAACAAATGCTTGAATCACTATATGCCTCCACTTTGAACTTATGAATTGGACACCAAATTTTGATTCTGCTGTATGATCATGCTCCTGGGGTGGTGGGACGAATCTGACTGGCCCACTAAAATAATGTAGTAATCTGCGTTTTTTGGCCTTTCGATGAGATGTGTATTCCCGACTTTCTAGCAAGAAGATTTCCAGAATGTAGGCATCTTGTTCCTTATTCCTTGACTCCTCAGGTGGTCCGGATGACTTATTTTTATATCATCATCCAAACACAATGTGAAAAATGGTTGGAATGTGTACCAACACCCTCAACACTAATGACACTAGATTCAACAAAATACGTATCATCAATGTCCTTGGTTAACTCTAGTATGTTCTCTACAACATCAACCTCCTCAAAATCCAGTCTAATTGATTGTTGGTGTTCTACTCTGGCCTTGTCCACTAGCACCTCATGTACGTCATCATCCATGGGTTCTTTATTCCTATTAACTAAATAAGGTGGCAGTGGTTTTAGTTCTAACCTAGGTGGTTCTTCAACCGATGGCCTAGCCGGCGGGCTCTCTCTTTTCTCTAAGTGTAATGCCTCAAACTCGAGAGCCTTGGCCAGACCCCTTTTTCTTCAAGTGCTAACACCCAATCTGCCAGTTCTTCACCATTCATATCATCTAGATTCATCAAACATTTAGTCAAAGGGACCGCAACAGTCAGGGCCACATCATCTTCTTCCGGGATCACGCTCACAGTTTCAATAAGAGAGCAGTTGGCAAACTCACTTGGTCGCCTCATAGACTTCTACACGTTGAAAGTGGTTTTTCCATCATTGAGTCTCATCTTAAGTTCACCAGTCTCACAATCGATAAGGGCTTTGCCTGTGGCCAAGAATGGCCTTCCCAAGATTATGGGAATTTCCTCATCCACTTTAAAATCTAGTATCACAAAGTCAGCAGGGAACACAAACTTCCCCACTTGCACCAATACATCATTCAGAATGCATGGCGGTCTCTTTACTATCTTGTCAGCTAGCTGTAATAACATTGAAGTTGGTCTGGCTCTACCAATCCCCAGTCTTTTATATATGGCCAGCGGCATCAGATCAATGTTATCCCCCAAGTCACATAGAGCTTTGGCGAAAGCTAAGTTGCCAATAGTACAAGGAATTGTAAAACTCCCTGGGTCAGACAACCTTTCAATAATAGGACGCGTCACCACCGCACTACAAGTCTGAGTAAGGGTGACAGTAGCCAGATCATGGAAATCAAATTTTCTGGACATCAAGTCCTTCATCATTTTAGCGTAACCAGGCCTTTCCTTCAACTCTTCAATCAATGGGATATTTACCTGTATTTGCTTTAGCATGTCCAAGAACTTTTTGTACTGTTCATCCTTTTGGTATTTGGCCAGTCTCTTAGGGAATGGAGCTGGCGGTCTCTTTTTTCTAGTGATTTGGGACTTTTCTTTCTCAACCGCCACCTCAACTACTGGCTCCTAGGCTATCTCCACTTCTTTTTCAGTCTCACTTTGTGCACTTGGTTCTTCTTCAGTAGGTTGCACTGTTACCTTGGTCAAGTTTGTTGAATCATCAAGTTCAATCGGCATGGGTACCAGTGTCTCGGCCTACCTGCTTTCACGAGCTCTCTCCAGTTCCAAGTCTAAGTCCCTGCCATTGCGGAGAGTCACTGCCATCAGCTGCCTTGGGCCTTGGTTCGCAGGATTTACCTGAGTATCTGCAGGCAAAGTCCTACGAGGACGATTGTTCACTGCCATAGATATCTGTCCCAACTGTACTTCAATATTTTTAATAGTTGCATCATGTACATCTACTCTCTTATTGATTTTGGTATTTGACCCAATAACCTGCTGCATCATAACTTCTAACCTGGAAAACCCATCTTCTTGCCTTCCCCCCTGTTGATGCTGAGGAGGGTAGTATGCTTGTTGTTGATTCTGATGGTTATAACCTTGTGACCTCTTATATAGTGCTGCATTACCTTGTGGTCTCATGACACCCATATTTCCACTGTTCTGTTGTTGGTGAGGTGGTCTATACGGTTGAACTTGCTGACCCCAGTTCTGCCCCCCTTGTCTCTGGATTCCATAATTCGACACATAATTCATGTTTTCTGGATAAGGAGGGTGATCACATTCTGCATTCCACTGGTTACCAAATAGTTGACTAATGCAAGATGTGCGTAAGCCCCCATTAGTTGTATCTACAATGTGTACCTGCTACTTTTGCCCTGATTCTTCCACCTTCTTAGTTAGTATGCTCATATGTGTTATCAAGGTGGCCACGTTCTCTGGAATAGTATTGGATGGATCGAATGGCACTGAGTGAACTACAAGAATAATGGGTGCATTTCTTGTTGTCCATCCTGAATTATGTGCCATTTTATCAAGTAAGATCTAACTTTCTCTCCACGTTTTGCTCAAGAATGCTCCACCAGCTGAAGCATCAACATTTGCCTTAACAGTATCAGCCAGACCCATATAAAAATGTTGCCCCAACATCTGCTCTGGAATACCATGATGTGGAAAGATAACCAGCATTCCCTTAAATCGATCCCATGTCTCCCATAATGTTTCAACTTGTTTCAGTCTGAAGCTCAAGGTTTCATCAATTTGTTGAGCAGTCTTGTTGAGTGGATGAAACATATTCACGAACTGCTTAACTAACTCCTCCCGTGTGGTAATGAAATTTATGGGGAATGAGTTTAGCCAAGTCTGGGCAGCTCCAGTCACTGAGAATGGAAACAACAATAGTTTTATTGCCTCCTGAGTGACGTTTGGCTGCCTCTGTGTTTTGCAAATTGATAGGAAGTTCTTCAAATGTTGCTGGGGGTCCTCGATGTATGACCCTGAGAATAGTCGCTTGTTCTGCAACAAGTGCAGCATATTATTTGTAATCTGGAAGGACTCGGCCTGTATCTGAGGGACTAGTATCGCAGTGGACAAATTCTCTGCCGTGGGTTGTGCCCAGTCATATAAAGGAGCCTATGCCCCTATTTGAGCGACTGGGTCTACCACAACATCCCCATTATTGTTCCTGTTATTTGGATCTTTCATGTCGGGTTCAAATTGTTCAATTGATGGTTGCTGTTTGCTTTCCGGTTGGCCCGGTTTAGGGCCTTGAAAACTTTCTCGAGGTCTGATAAGTCTTCAATTACTTCACCAGTTCTCGATGAGTTCCTAGGCATGCACCTGTACAACCAAGTTAGCAAACATGAAACTTTCAATGTATAAATGAAAAATTTGAAGAAAAATTGACTATATTTCATAATTTTGTATTTCTTCCAACTTCAATTGATAACACCATTAATTCCCCGGCAATGGCGCCAAAATTTGATCATGCTCAACTATGTCATATAGAAAGACTAAATGGGCATTGCAAATATAATCCGGGATATTACGTCAAGAGTCGATCCCACAGGGAATTTACGTATCAATCAAGCCATCAGAATATGAAACTTTTACTTAATCAACTTTCTCAAGAATTTTGAATAGAAATTGGTAATGTTTTACTATTTCTACTGACAAAATTAATAAACTAACGATTAACTAACAATATGGTGTAAACAATTATAATAAAGGTCTAAGTTTATGGTTTCCCCCGTCAGTGAACTTCCTTCTCGGATACTTCTTATAGTTTGCTTAGTTGTCTCTATCAATCATGAATACTCTAGCTACCATAAATCTCTCTCAAGTAATTATGATAATTTACTAGACGCACTCTCTCAAGTTACGCTAGCTATATTGCATTACAGTTCACTTTAGATTGCACCCGAGGTATCGTTATTTCTAATCCAACCTCTAAACCCTTGGCTATGACTTTCGTCTATACTCCGGGAGTGATGTTTTTCAAACAACTACCTAAATATGCACTCTCTCTCAAGTAGATACATAATAAATAGGAGTAGCTAATTGAGGGTCCTTCAATAAACTACAACAAGAACGTAGTTGAACAAATAGAGTTTAATCAACCAATCAAAGCTATATTAATATCACAATCAGTTCATCCCCCAACGGGTTCCACCAAAACCCTAGATTAAAGAAATTAGCTACTCATGCTCATAATAATCAACTCCAAAATAACTTGCATAATTAAACTACAAAGTAATGAATAAGGGATGTAAAAATCAATGTTTTGCTCTGCTGAGTAGTATTCCACAGGCTTCTCTTGTCTCTAACGGCATCTCCCCTTTCAAAGTTGTGTTTTTGGGCCTATTTATATGCTTGGGACAAACCCTAAACGTGTAGGAGATTTCTATTCAAACCGGAAAACACTTAAAATCTTCAAAACTCGGATTGGGCCAGACCAGGGAACAGGCTTTATGGCCCAAATGCCCGGATAAAGCCTGGCCAGGCCTGGCGTTAGGGCTCAAACGCCTGGTCCTACCAGGCTTTATGGCCCAAACGCCCGGATAAAGCCTGGTATGACCAGGCTTTACAGCTCAAAAGCCCGGCTATAGCCCGGTTCACTCCTTTTCACCTCTTGAGCATATTTTCGACGTTTATGCATCCACTTAGCTCTGATTCCATCTCCAGTTCACCTACACATGAACTAGACTCCATTATGCACATACAAAGTGTATTTTTTTATCATTAACACACATAAAATGTAAGGCACATAATGTGTTAAACCATGAATTCTAGCCATACATCATGTATTCATGTTTTAAGAAATATGATTCATTTATACAATATTTTCCCACTTACAGTTATACATTACAAGTTGTGGCCATGTTGGCCCAGTTACCAATGATAGTACGATAAGAAAGATATGTTATGTTGGCACTCGGTTGAGTAAGGCACTGGGTGCCCATCGGTTTGGGTCGTGAAGTTAATCTTAAGGGGCTGTATGTGCCAGTTATACTAAGTGTCACCCTCGCGAGTAAGAAATTTTTTTATCCTTGGTAATGAGGATTACCGCAAGGCGAGTAAGGGTCATCGATAAAGTTTAAAAAATGCCAAAGATTAAAAGATAAAAACATCTATAGATTGATCATCGTGGCTCCAACTCTTAGAAAACATCTATAGATTGAAATGGTAAAGGAAGAATGCGATAAAAAAATGAAAAAGGGATGAGATTGCACTTATTCAAAGCCTATAGATATGCTACGATTCCAGAACATTATGCAAACACGACGTTAAGGAAAGGAAGTAAGGGTCCCTGCCGAGATGTTATTGATAGATAAGGAGCAAGTGCGAGACGTAAGTTAAGACAAAGAAAATAACTCAAGGAGGATTACGTGGTACACTAATATGAGAATGGGCCAACGAGTAGTTGGTAGTTGATTCAGCAAGAGCCAAGTTATGGCTAGAAAGGAGGTTACAAATGAGTCAGCAGATCGTGCAAGTACTCCATAAATAAATTGATGAGAGCTCAAAAATGAGATGTTACATCCCGTATTTTTGTACGTTAAAAGTTTCGCCGTAAGTTAATTGACGTAAGCTCGGGAATGAGATTATTTCGGGATTATAATTATTATGCTATTTCAAACAAGGGATAAATAAATTCGTGAAGGTGAGAGGGTAAGCAAATCAAAGAAAATAAGTTTCGTCGAAGTTTGGGAATTTAGGATAAAATACGGTCCAAGCTATAATACCCCGTATTTATGGACTAGTGCCATACAAAGTACCACATGACCATGATAGTAGGATGTATAAAGTGTGTTAAAAGTGAATAGTATTTTAAGTAATTTGAGATAATTCTTAATTATGTAGATAATTGATTAATTGTGGGGATAATTATGGTATTAAGTGGAGAAGGATATTTTTGGGGCTGCCACATGGCATAAGCGAAGCCAAAGTGGAAAAATATGCAAAATGAGTCATAAGACATATGATACATTGTTTACACGTAAGGATTTTTGGATATGGAATTAAGATATAATGCCTTGATGAATTACCTTTTCTTGATCTCTTTATTGGTAAGGAATAAGACTTTTCTAAATTAAGCAAATTAACATCCCTACATTATTAAAGGAATGCAAAAGCTTGATGGAGATTACAGATGGAATCCTCCAAAAAGAATTCATCCGACCCTTTACAATGCTATTGCAACGCGAATTACAAATTCTAAGGGAGGAAGGTGCAATCTTTCTGAAGAATATCATACGGATTTTCCCCTACTTCGATCCGCCGTTACATGTTTTTCCGCAATTAACGTATGTTAGAGGAATTGTCAAGAGAATTGGTTCAGGTATGTTAAGGCTAAGCCCTTCCTTCATTTTGGCATGATCTCGTAACTACATGTGTTGGATAACAAGGCCTAAAGAGAAGTTCATACTCCCGAATTTATATATATTATCCTAGTCTCATAATTTACAGTATTCTCCCTTATAATGACTTTATGTTCAAGTGAGTATTGTCCTCTTCCAGTCAAGAGAGCAGAGGGTTTTTATCTATATATATATAAATTATTACAATATTTTCACCACCACCAAGCTATAATCGATGGGCATGCCCTTATTGGACAATCTCTGATCAGATGGTAAGTTATATACCGAGCCTACTGTGGTCGAGCGCCTATGAGCGAGCCTACTACGGCATAGCAGTTATATATACTGAGCCTTATAAGGCTGGACAAGTATTTTATTACTATATTGAGTGAGTTGAGTCAGTATCATCAGGTTAGCATATCTTCATATTATGTTTGACTCCTAGTTACTTTTAGTTATTATATTATCAGTTAAGTTTCAGCTTTCGGTTATTCTATAGCCTTACATACTCGGTACATTATTTTGTACTGACGTCCTTTCGTCAGGGATGCTGCATTTCATGCATGTAGGTATAGGCAATCAGTTTGACGAGCCCTCATAGTAGACAAGGTTAGCATTCAGCGAAGGATCAGTAGGACCCCACCTCATTCGGAATGCAGCCAGGTCTATGGGTCATTATGTCAAAATTTTGCTACAGACTTATGGGTAGGCCGGTAGCCTGTCCCATTTGATGTCAAATACCCTTAGAGGCTTTGTAGACAGAGGTTCATTTTTTACTAGTATGTCAGAGGCCTTGACGGCCTATGTGTATTCATGTTTTAAGAAAGATGATTCATTTATATAGTGTTTTCCCACTTATAATTATACATTACAAGTTGTGGCCATGTTGGTCCAGTTACAAATGATAGTATGATAAGAAAGATATGGTACGTTGGTACTCGGTTGAGTAATAGATCGGGTTTCTGTCACGGCCCATCGGTTTGGGTCGTGACAAAGACCTACTGTGGCGTGCAGCTCGATCCACAATAATAATTAAGCTTGTAAGCCTGTTGCAGCGTGTAGTACAATCCACAATAATATTGATAACAATTATAGTAAAATTTGTATGGCTTGCTGCGACATACAACCCGATCCACAACAACGCTCTCAACAAGGCTTTAAGGCCCACCTTCGTCATCAAGCTCTGAAGTCTCAAGGGCTCACAATCTCATACCGCTCGGCCCAACAACTCCACATATGAAAAATAATGATAACATTCGATGCAACCATATTTATGAACAAAGACTGAGATATGATATGCTAATAAAGAACCATGACTGAGTGTATAATTACAGCTAAATCAAATAGATCAAACAACAGAAATAGCCTCATTAGGTCTCAAAATTGAATAAGGAAATAACTTGAACATGATTTCTAACATGAATCACTGCTCTAATAATCAAACAAATAGGGAAAAATATGGATATAACAAAATATGGTAGCAGAAAAAGTCTGGTACTAGTCTAAAAGTCAACTTGAATCATGATTACCCCAGTGCACGCCTACACACCCGTCATCAAGCATGTGATTCACCTCAATACATCACATATAACATGGTTCACATGGATAATTATCCTCATTTACAAGTTTAGAAATGTTACTTACCTTGAACAAGCCAAATCCAATACTGATCAAGCCAAACAACACTCTAGAAATGCCATCCCACGCAAATCAACCTCCAAACGGCTCGAAACTAGCCAAAAGCAACTCAAAATCATCAAATAATGCCAAAGGAAACAATCCCAAATGATGAAGGTCGAATCTTTAATCAATTGCTTAAGGTCAACCAAAAGGTCAAACCTGAACCCGCACCTCAGAACCTGAAAAAACCTATAAAATCCATCAACACATTCAATTACGAGTCCAACCATACTTATTTCACTCAAATTCTACTTGGAATCGATGTTCAAAACTCAAATATTCACTTTAGGAAAGTTTAGACAAAACCCCCCAAATCCTCTTCAAAATTCATAATCCAAATGCCATAATCGAAGATTGATTCATGAAATATAATAAAAATTGAGTCAATAATACTTACTCCAATTTATGTGGTGGAAATCCTCTCCAACATAGCCCAAATTCGAGCTCCATATCTCAAAAATGTGATAAAATGGACAACCCTCGAAAGAAATCTCGTCTGCCAGCACTGCCGCATGTGTGGTCCAAGAGCTGCCTCTGCAGCGTCGCTTCTGTGACCCACCCTTCGCTTCTGCGAAAAACACTCAGGCCCCAAGCACTCGCACCTACGGACTTTCCTCTGCTTCTGTGACCTCGTATGTCCAGTCCACACTCAATAATAAGTAGGTAACGGTTGGTGCAATTATAATATCCAACGTAAGTCGAGGTCGAATTTCTCAAAGAGTTTACAATCAGTATTAAGGAAAATACTTGAAGGGAGATCATGAAATAGCTAAATGATACTCCTAAACAACAAGATGATTGTTATCTAATTTAACATTAAGAAATTAGACTAAGTAAAAGCAACTAGAGAGTATACTATTCTTGGTGTTTTTATCAATTGAGGAAAATCCTAGGGATGTAACATTCACCTAGGTGTGAACCTAATGGGTATACTAAGTTAATTCTTATTTGGTAGATCAGAGTATATTATGACTCTCAATTCTCAATTACCCACTCAATACCTCTCGTTCATAGAGTGTTTATGACCAAATTGGCTTTCTCAAGACGAAATGGGTAGCAATCTAAGCAATTGATATGAATCCAAGCCGGGTTTTCTCTATATCTAGTTCAAACTCTTTAATCAAACTAGCCAAAACCTTAACTAGCTTAATTTCTTGTTAGACAAGTTTTCCTAGACTAGGTTCCTTTTTCTCAAGTAAGAACTAAGTCAAATAAGCATGAATTAATGTTTGCAACTATTAGTTCTAGATATAAATAATAAACAAGGCTAAATAGAAAACACCCAGTCATGAAGAAGCATTAGTATTAAAAGCCCACACGCTTTACATACTAGGGTTGGGTCACAACCCAGATAGAATCTAGCTACTCATGCTTGAAGCCGTAGAAAACAAAATAGAAGAAGTAATTCACGACATAAACTACAATTAAAATATAAAAGTAGTGGGTCTTCTCCAATGTTGATTACAACTTCCCCAAAAAGGTAAAATATAACCGCTACAACTACTAGGAATATAAAAGTTTCCCTAAAAAAGTGTTTCCCGTCTACTTATAGGGTTAAGAATTTTTCTGACAAAAATACCCTTCAGGTGGCACAATTCCATGTGCGTATCGCACTTTTCTTATGCTCTTGCATTATGAGGAAATCTATGTCTGCGCAATTATCATTGTGTCTCCACTTAAGCTTCTGCTGCCGCACATTTTGATTGCATACTCCATTCTCAAGAGGCTTCACACTTAACCTTCTGCACCTTCTGTGAACTTATCAAACTTTGTGATGCGACCATCTGCGGCTGCACAAAACTCCTCAGAGTCTTCAAGGCATCATCTGCGACATCACTTCTATTTTTGTGGACCGCATGATCATCTGCGGCTTCATACTTTTGCGAACCACACTTGTGCTTGCATTTCTCCTTTTATCCTTGTTGAGCTGGAATACTCCTTTTTGAGTTTGATTTTTTCATTGAGTCCCAATCCTCTATTATGCCTGCATTTCACACAATTTCATTAGATTTGGAAACAAAGTCACTACTTTCGGACTAAAACTAAAGCAAGAAGGTACTAATAAGTGGTTAAAATCCATACTTATCACAGTTGGGGTGCACCTTATGCTTATGCGAAGCTTTCGCCCAGCCTGCCTTCCCGCTCCTGCTCAGCATCGCCCGCATCAGTGCAGATGCGCAAAACTTCTGCATCTGCGATAACTTGCCCAACTTAGCCTTTTCACTTCTGCGCCTCCTTGTCCACATTTGCGGATTTGCACATGTGCCCAAGATTCCGGAGGTGCGATGACAGTAGTTCTCTGCTCAAACCAGCCTCAACCAACATGACTCAAAATGGTGTGAAGCCCGTCCAAAATTTACCCGAGCCGCTTGGGACCCCGTACGAACATACCAATCAGTCCCAAAACATAACACGGACCTACTCATGCCCTCAAATTACACATAACAATATCAAAACCAAGAATCACAGCTTAAATCAAATTTAATGAACTTTTGAACTTTCAACTTCCAAAACTCGTGCCGAAACATATCAAATCAACTCAAAATGACCTCAAATTTTGCACATAAGTTCCAAATCACATAACGAACCTATTCCAACTCCCGAAATAACAATCCAAACCCAATATCATTAAAGTCAACTCCCGTTCAAACTTATGAACGTCTCAAACCTCCAAATTGTCAACTTTCGCCAATTAGCGCCAAAACCTTTTAGAAGCCTCCAAATGCAAATCCGAGCATACAATCAAGTCAATAATCACCATCTGGATCTAATAGAATCATCAAAACTCCGATCCGGGATCAAATACACAAAAGTCAACTAGGTCAACTCTTTCATCTTAAAGCTTCTAAAATGAGATTCGCTCTCCCAAATAAATTCTGAATCCCCCAGAAACCAAAGCCGACGATACGCGTAAGTCATAATACATCATACAGAGATACTCATGCCCTCAAACCACCGAACGAAGTGCAAATGCTCAAAATGACTGATTAGGTCATTACATTCTCCCCCACTTAGACATACATTCGTGCTCGAACGTGCCAAGCTATATTCCAAAGCCATCAAATCACTGCGTAATCTTACCATGAACATACCGGGGTGATCCCACGTCACCCCGATCCAAATAAGTCCGTCAACTCAACAATAACCAAAGATTCTTCCTCCAACCTTCTTCCATAAACTTAACAGTCCACAACTAAGGAACAATCTACCTCGGAGAACTCCCAGTCTCAAAATCCCTACAACACATAAATCACCATATCTGATCCCAACTCCACCACTAGTATAACTAACACATCTCTCATACACAATCATCTCACGAGAAATAGTTTTACAATTCTTCCATGCCATATAGAAAAGATCTGAATATCAGCAGTCGATCAACCAGGTGAGTACCACAATACCAATGAAGCATTCGTAAGTCAAAACACAATGCCCTTTCGGAAATGCGCCTCCTTCTCAAGTGATACCAAGTAGTACTAGCATTCATCTAGACATCAGAAACCGTCCATACTATCTGGAACTCATGACATTCTCTTCGACACTGGACCGCAACCTTGTACATGAAAACCTCAATCCCACACGCCGTATCTCATCTGTCATGTCATCATGAGAAAAGTACGAGAACCTCATCAATAACTCTAAAGCACCAACAGGATACACTCTCCATTAGCCAGAAACCTATAACTAGACCCTATTCTCGAGAAAATCTCAACACGCAACATACCCCACATACCCGAAGAGAACATCCATCTCAAGTCGAGGTCGACACCGTCAAGAACTCTTCGAAACCCATATGCACATAACCAAGCCATCTGAACCCATCTAACTCAACCAAGTGATGTAGGTCGCCAAACCCAGGATTGTTTACACAAAACACCGGTAAAGCCTCACCACATCATAAGAACCAAAAGTACTGATCATATCCATTACCATGATGATACAACCTACTAACAAGCTGACTTATTTCTCCTAGTTTCTTTTGAATTACCCTTACGTTGACACTTCTTCTTGCAAGTACACTATGATCCTTAACCAAATCTCACCACAAGAGATCCTATCATGTAACCACGTCGTCCTAAAGCTCCTAAGCCACTATATTCCCTCTTAAGTACCCAAAAATACTGCATTTGAGATATCAACTCTGAAGAGACCTTGTGTGAATCTGAAACTGTTTCCTTTACCATTCTGATATTGAAATGTAGAATACCTAATGATATAGAAACACTGCAAGTCTCGACACCATCCAGTGTAACTTTCAGATCTTAGTCGTTTATAGATCCAGAAATTGCTCAAATACCACATATAAATCATAAACTCGTTAGAACTTTCTTGGGAGTCATCCACCCTACTATAATCTCAACTGCACCGCCAAAACAAGCCAAACGACCTGTGCTCCATAGTACCCAAACACCTAAAGAAGTACTCCACATCTTTAAGCCACCAAATGAATCTCTACTTCATGCATACTACCTCCACCACAAATAACAAACCTGAATCGTTACAAGATTTATAGTATTCCCATAAAGTATAACATATCATGCATCCAATAATCCCCTTGCTCAAGTAATCCAATGCTAATCTATTTAGGTCACAACTAGTCCTCAAATATGCCTCGGATTGAAACCAATATAACATAAAACCACGCAATCTGATCGTCGATAGCAGACTTACTCACTTGGTTCGAAGCCATATAACAAAACATTCGATATCCCATAATACCCTAATTCCATAACTACCATAATCCTGCACTGAACTTAACAAAATCCTGCATGAACCCACGTATCACTAATCATAGAAATCCCTCAATCGTCTAAGGAGGTTGGCACTAATCATTGTCATGCCAATCTCCTCAAGTGATCCAAACTCAAATTTCAACACATATAACTCACAGGTAGAAAGAAAATCTCCACATAATCATCGTAAGAATCACACAACTCTCAGATCATCCCGCAGGAGATAACCCACCTGCTTAGCCTTAACCTAGCATCTCTCTACGCCCTACCATAGTCACAACCACTATGCATTCACTAAATCTTCCCAAATTTAAGTTCGTCAACAAAACATAAGAATCTACTTCATCCCGCAAATGAATAACATGAAAGATCCCTTAACACGCTCATAACTTGATACCGTACAACACATCAAGATAGAAATCAAGCACCCAATAGCCCTTTTCACATCCTAAGAAAAGTATTCTCACCATATCCAAATCCATCTGAACTCATCCCGTAGTCACATCATATTTATCATATAGATATCCAACAACTCACCGAGATATAAATCTTACCCCTAGGGACACTACTAGACATATAAGTCCAAAAGCACATGCTTACATGACTGAAACTACCCAGCCGGAGTTGCGGTCCAAACCTGGCCTCAATTCCGCTAGACTGACCTATCACCCAAGCATGAAAAACACCTCTCGCACCTCATCCATGAATTCAAAAGTTGTCGATGCACAGCTGATACCGAGCGCTCACATAACATATGAGTTTGTGGAAGGAATCCAAAAATCAATGATGCACGATAAGGAAAGAAAGATGGAAAGTTTATCCTACATGCCAAGTAGCCTCTCGAAAATAAATATGGACGTCATCATATCGATCCGCAAGACTCTACTAGACACCTACTCATGACTCGCGGAACCTATAACCTAGAGCTTTGATGCCAACTTGTCACGACCCAAAATCCAGCTAGTCATTATGACACCTAACCTAACCTGCTAGGTAAGCCAAATAATAGTAAACACAATTTAGTGATAAAATTAAGAGTCAAAAGGTGAAATAACTAAATTTTATACAATTCCCCAAGGACTGGTAATACAAGTTATGAGCTTCTAAGACTTAAGAGTTACAAAGCTGGTATAAAAATAATACATCATCTGTTCGAAATATACATAAACAAATTTACAAATCTAAAGCTGCCAAAGACAAGTGGCAACTATAATTGTCGTGCCCCCACTTTCCTCGCGGAGATCGAGTTTATGACATTCGGTTGGGACAACTCTTTCCTTTTGGGAAAGGGTTTGTGTTTTTGAGAGTCGCCACCTAACCATTTTTAAAGGTGCGTTAGGACACCAAAGGGTTCATTTACAACTATGTTTCTAACCAGAGATAGGGTAAGGCTTGAAATTATCCTAAGGGGAAGGTTTTAGGCACCCCTCGGGATCCACAAGTGTGGTTCCCGGCCAAATAGCTTTTTGTGAATTTGTACAGCTTGGGAAACAAACAAATAAAGGCTCAAATAAGAGGGGATTTGCATCTTAAACATGCAGATGTTTGAAAGAGATAGTAAAGAAGGTTAGATTTTGAAAGGATTACAATCTAAGCATATAAAG
>ML368670.1:0-17592 GCA_005239525.1 Nicotiana knightiana | reverse complement strand
TGTGGATCCTCGTGTGGAAGACCCAAAAACTGCCCGTTTGCATGAAGTAGTTGGATCATGCTCTGTTTCAGCTCAAAGTGCCCAGTAATTCTGGGCTTCACGATGCTGGAGGTGACATTAGCAATACTGGGCATTCCCACCTCCTGAACAGCCATGTGTTGTTCTTCTGCCATGTTCACAGGAAATCGGATGAAGTCCTGAATATTGTCTGTATCACTTGCTTCTCGCAATCTCCTGTGAAATGATCTCTCAGGTTCGGGGTCAAAGTTGTCAAGTCTATCCTGGATTCTGACCCTACGCATTCACTTGAAGTTCCTAAGATTAGAGCAAAAATCACGTGACGTTAGACTCAATGAAATAAACAATTAAAGCAAGTAACTAAAAAGTAGTCTATATTCAAGTCCCCGGCAACGGCACCAAAAACTTGTTGGTCCCAAACGCACACGCAAGTATACGTGGTCGTAGCAAGTAATATAATGTTAAATCGAATGTCGAACCCACAAGAACTTGTGTAAACTACTTTCCAAATCACTCTAATTGTTATTAAATCAAGCCAAAATACAATCCAAGAATGTAACTATTTTATACTACGATTCTATGAACTAACTAATTATCAAGTGACAAGAATATTGTTATGTGTATTCAGTAGAGACAAATATTCCAGGGTTGTGATCAATTCACCACTCGTATTTCATTCTAATTAATTCTCCCTTTCATATAATTCACTCATTGTTGCTAATTAATCGATAAACGCTCTCATAGACTTCTCCCGAAGCACTACTCGCCTATTCTCAATAGATTAACGCCTATATTCCTATGAAATTAATATATTAGAATGCACTAAGATTACGATGTTTAATTAAGCACGGTGACTATGTATATTCCTATCCTAACCACAAATCCGCTCCCCTAAAGGGTTAAGATCGCGCTCTCTTCATATCTTCTCTAATCTATATACGACTTTCCCAAGCATAACATAGATAGTATATAGAACCTAACTGATGGCGACACAATTAAGCAATTAAACGCAGAATTGAAGAAACAACCATATATTGAGTGAACTATAATCAAGGTTAAATTAATGTCGAATAACAACATTCATGGTTAAACCACAACCCCAGAACAATGGGTGTTTAGCCACTTATGCTAAAATCACACAATTGCATAAATTTTGAATGAATTGTAAATACTAGAAAAAGATGAAGAAAACTGATAATTCTTTGCTTCCTCAATGATTCTGTGTGAATCTTCTCTCCGAAAATGCATCCTCCCTTCAAAGTTGTGTTTTTGGGTCTATTTATATGTTTAGGACAAGCCCTAAACGTGTAGGAGACTTCTGTTCAAATCGGGAAACACTTAAAACCTTCAAAACTCGGACTTGACCGGACCAGGGACCCCAGGCGTTAAGCCCCAAACGCCCATCTATAGCCTGGGCAGGCCTGGCGTTAGGGCTCTAACGCCTGGTCATGCCAGGCTTTAGGGCTCTAACACCCGGCTATAGTCCGGGTCACTCCTTTTCGACTCTTGAGCGTATTTTTGACGTTTATGCATCCATTTAGCTCGGCTTCCATCTCCAATTCACCTACACATGAAATAGACTCCATTATGCACATATGACGTGTATTTTATCACAAATGCACATAAAATGTAAGGTACATAATGCTTAAAACCATGAATTCTAGCCACGCATCATATATACACTGTCCAATTAAATATGATAAAATAATTATTTAATTTACATATCAAACATATAAAATTACGAAAATAATAAAATTGACACATACAAGAAATCAGGATAGATTGGTACTATTGAGCCTCAAATATCGAGCATGGAACTCATAGATATATACTCTGTCCAATTAAATATGATAAAAAACAATTATTTAATTTACAAATCAAACATACAATTAATATTGTTTAATTTACAGTAGACGACATGGACACGCCTATGCATCCCGGTCCTGTCTCCGATGAGCTATTAGTGTTACAGGGAGATCATAATTTCGCCTACGTATGGGAGGGAGAGCTACTGGTCCAGACTCTCAGCTCTAGGAGACTGGACGAGTTGTGGGATTTTATGAGGGACAGAGTTCTCCATCCCCATGTAGTTCAGCACCTGCGGGATACGGGCTTCTACAGGATATTTGATATCGGGCGGCTGCAGCTCGACTAGTCTTTGATCACGACCCTGATAGAGCGGTGGAGATCGGAGATGCACATTTTCCACCTGCCCATTGGCGAGGCCAACATCACGCTGCAGGATGTGGAGGTTTTATATGGGCTGCCCGTTGATGGATTTCCTGTTGCATTGCCTCAGGGCATGAGAGAGATGACGCGTGGCCAATATTTGGACATGCTGCTGCAGTTTATTGGCTTCATGCCACGGGATGAGACTGCATACTCAGGGGCCAGTCGCATGAGTTTGACAGCTATTAGACAGCATTTGGAGATATTGCACCCCGACATCACCGGCGAGACAGATGATCTACATATTCCCCGGTATACGAGGTTGTTGCTGCTCCTTCTATTTGGTGGAGTCTTGTTCCCGAACACTTCGAGGAACCTAGTCAGCTTGCGATTTCTTCATCATCTTCAGTTGCTAGATGATTTACCCCAGTACAACTGGGATGTTGTTGTTCTCGCCTACATGTACAGGCATTTGTGTCGGGCGAGCATGGGCACCCAGCATGACATATGTGGATTTTTTCCGCTTCTACAGGTGACAACATATTTGAATACCTCTGTTCATTCCTTCCAATTCTATCTAGTCAACTTATCTTAAACTTTACGTCAACTTTGTATGTTAGGTTTGGGCGTGGGAGCGGTTCCTGCAGCTGCAACCACCTCTACCACCATTACCTCCGGATGTACCACCTCTATTTCTCCCTCTAGCTAGGAGGTGGGTTCTCCTGCGTGGATATGTACGAGATTACGATGCTCGGCATAATCTTCTCCTTTGCAGGAATGTGTTGGATATGTTGGAGGGCGCACAGGTAAATGTGTACCTAAACTTACTTGGTATAGCTTCACATGTGTTGCGCATACTTACGTTTTTTGTTGTTATTTGATAGTTCATCTGGACTCCTTACAGCGACAACTTGATAGGTGGCCTGCCCGATTATTGCCCGGTCGGCCGACTGATTTGGAACACTTTTGTCCCGCTGATGTGCCTCGATATTGTGGAGTATCATGCCACGGAGCAGATACTTCGACAGTTTGGTCGTCCCAGTATATACCGAGGGGGAGTACATGGGAGACTACACATTATCAGCGGGATGATCGTTCCAGGGTGGACGATGCATATGTAGCATGGATAGAGGCGCAGGTCCATACTTGACCAGCGAGCTGACCTGATTCCGCCTCCACCCTCACTGATCCAGATGAAGACTATTCAGCTCTATATCCGCCGGTACCGCCGCGTTACCCGATTTTTTGTCGGGAATCCCATTCATCAAGCTGGCGGTCGGTACGTTCCATACGCTGGGCGGCACGAGACCCTGGTATGTTTTCTGTTATTATTAATTATATAACTGTAACTTAGTGCAATATCTGTAGTTTATATTTTATACATTGTGCAGGCTATTGGACTGCATATAGTCTACCAAATAAACTGCAGATGCAGCAGCATGCTGGCGAGGGAGCGGCCTCTTTGCACGATTATGGCCGGCAGCTTGCAGAGGTGGTTGCCCGGACACTTCAGCGAGCTCGAGAGGACCAGCGCTTGGGACAGGAACCTGTTTATGTGGCGCCAGAGCAGTACCAACGAGGCAGGGGTGTCGCACGAGGTGGGGGTTCCCAACGAGGCTGGGGTGCCCCTCGAGGTGGGGGTTCCCCACGAGGCAGGGGTGTCGCACGGGGTCGTGGTGCGCGGCGAGGAGGTGGTCCCCAGCAAGGGGCGTGGAGGCCCCTATTGATGATGTTGATGCTGATCTGCCGCTACATGAGCCGCACGAGTATCCCAACAGCATGCCGTCATACAACCTTGGTATGCAGCTCACTCCAGGGCCTTCGTAGGTGACCCCGTCAGGTCCATTATTGATCACGGGCACGGATCTTACCGGAGAGGATTGGGATTCATACTTCCCCGGCCCATCGACTTGCTGAGGATCGGTCGACCCGAGATTTGGATAGTGGGCTCCGGCTGAGTTATGTCTCATCATCACAAGCGCATGTATGGTTTTATTAGTATTAAATTTAAATTTATTTTTACTTTTCTCATTTATTTTCCATAACTTTATTAATTTCCTTATTAAGGCTTCATCCCAGCCCGTCACGGAGGCCCCTTCGTGCGATGCTGACATTGCTTCGACAGATGATTTTATTCAGGAGCCCGACGAGACTATGGTAAGACAATCTAAATTGTTGTGACTTAATATATACTTTCCTATACTGAGCTGACTTATTCTTCGTAGGTTTCTACTGGACCGATGGCCCCTTCTACCGATCCTTCCAGCACCACTGATGATCATGCTGCAGCACATCCAGCTATAAAGAGGCGACGTGATAAGGATGATCCTGATAGCATAGCCGGGCGGGATGGGATGCGCCTCAGGCCAACGGCTACGTTGAAGCACACAGGATGTGGGACGCATTGATTTTTTTATTTTTGTATTTTATGTAAATATTATTTTATGTGAATAATAACAATAATTTTTAAGTTTACATAATATGCGCATTATGTTTTTAGTTCCCCGTTCCTTCTTTATTTTAATACTACGACACAAATATAAACATAGCAACTTAACATAATTTAAATTCAGTACAACTAATGATAATACATGACACGGGCAACATAAAGATAAAGTAGTACACTCAACACATACATGTCATTGTTTAGTCACTACCGCCCGTTATTTTCTGCTCCAGCCACTTAAATTTATCTTCAAGCTTATTTTTTTGCCAATTATATCTCTTTCATTTTCTCCTTCAACTCCGCAATTTCTTGTTTATATTCCCTTTCATATTCCCACTGTTTTAAGGTCAAATTATGAAGAAACTGCAAGATTTTTTTTATCATTCCTGATTACAAGGATTATCAATCCATACCTCAAAATTGTAAAAAATTTCGTCGGGAACACTATAAAACTTGTTCACACACATCCAGTAGCGGCGTCCAACTTCACCATCATCCCAACATTCCTTCATCATGCATTTTTTTCCGCACTCGCACCTTGGTACATAAAGGCGTTCAGACATTTGTTAAAGCGTAAAAAAAATCTTGCTTTAATGGAAAGTTTTGCTATTGGTTATTGTTAAGCGCAGAAAATAACTAGAATGCGCCCGTTATTTATAGGCAAGACAACACACATAACGTAGTATTTAACTGTGCTATATATATATTCACATAAAGTAGTATTTAACTGCGCTATGCTTTGCGTGTAAAAGATTCTGTCGGATAAAAAATAGCTTTTTCTCAGGCGGGTAGCTTTTCAGTTCGACAAGACAATATATATAACGTAGTATTTAACCACGTTATGATTTGTCCCTATATTTATCAAAAATATACCTTTAACTCAACTATTTATCAACTTTATTTATTAACTATATTCACATATTTTTTCATTTTTTAATCTAATAGTATTTTTGATTACATGAACGGGAGGGAGAAATGCATTAATTTACTCAACTGGAAAATGTTAAATATCAATAAGATTTAACAACAATGAAAATATAATTTTATTTGATGCATCTTCTAACATAAACAAAACAACTACTTATTACAACATAAACTCATTGATAGTTGGGCACATGAGAAGAACACCCGCGACGAACTTGATTACTACCGCCACCCAAACCAGCCGAAGGACATTTTCGACGGTCGTGTCCTGTTTGCGAGCATATACCACATTTGCGCGCATAAACGGTATCGCTAACATCCATTTGGTTCCGTATACGCATTCTCTTCTGCACCTATAGTCGACGCAAATAGTCCTTGTTACACACCATTTTAAATGGTTTCAGCGGCCAATAATGCTCAGCACCCACTGGCTACAACTGCCCACTATAGGTGTTTAAGTAAGCAGCAACACTATACTGTTTATCAACGTAGTTGGTTGGCCCTAAACCAACATGTTGAAAGCACTTCGTGGCATGTGAGAACGGCATGTGGTCGATGGACCATTTCCCACAAGAGCACAACCTTCTAGATTCATTTATGGTATGTACATTATTCCCCCGGTTTTGATGGATAGCGGTGTGAACTTCAAAAATATTTTTGTCGTGATCATACTGCAAAAATGAATGCCAATGTGCTCGCTGCCTGTATTTCTCAAATCTCTTCATCGGCAGTGGCATAAATTCAACACTCTTTTCGATCAATAACATTGCAGCTGCAGCCCTTTCAACAAACCTCTCCGCCATCTTCTTGAACAACATCCGCACCATGGCAGTGACAGGCAATCCTCTTGCCGACTTCAATAACCCGTTGAAAGATTCTTACATGTTTGTAGTCAGAATTCCCCATCTTATTCCACCATCCGCATGCAAAGTCCACTTGTGAAGCTCGTGTCGCATCAACCAATGATAGGCTCTCTCGTCTTCCTGCCTGATAGATTCCATATGCCTCCGGAATTTATGCTCTTGATGGTCTATTGCTTCCATCCACATCAAATCATGTAGGTCCTTGTTGGGATGTGCCTTCTGGAAATTGGCCTTCAAGTGCCTCACACAGTGACGGTGGTAGGCATAAGGTTCTTGCCATGCAAGAAAGTTCTCTACAGAACTTAAGATACCACCATGCCGATCAGATATTAGACAAATACCGGAACGATGTTTGACAACGTGTTCTTTCAAATGGTTGAAAAACAGCGTCCACGTCTCTTGGCTTTCATTGGCACAAATAGCAAAAGCTAGAGGAAATATTTTTCCATTAGCATCTACTGCAACGACTATCAACAACTTGATATCATACTTTCCATAGACATGAGTTCCGTCTATGGATATTACCGGCCGACAATGCGAAAAACCATCAATTGCTGGTTTAAATGCCTAGAACACGTAATTGAACATATATTTTGGTTTTCCCGGACTTCGCTCAAGCTTCCATTCAACAACCGTCCCGGGGTTAAAGTGTTGCAGTGCGGCCATGCATCTTNATAAACAATTTCAAACGCACGTTTGCGCCCGAGAAATGCCTTTCTTTTGGTAATGGTATGGCCATATTCCTGGTGGACTGATGTAATGTACTCTTTGATTTTCAAGGTGTGGAATAAGGACAAGAGAAATCAAGTCAATATCCAAGTTGAAGTGATTCCCATTGAATATGTCCATTTCACATATGTGGGTGGGAATGTATTTACCCACTTGCCACAAAACTGTTTTCTTCTTGCTAGCACGCAACATCCAATGACAACCCGTAAACCATCTGTGGAAAACAACCTTGTATACCTACGGAGTTAACTCTCATACCATCATCTCACGACACTCTTTCACATTGTGCATTTTTGCCGCCCTGCTTATGCGCGCTTTATCAGGAAAAAACATGCCCTTTTGCCAGCACCGTTGGTCTAGAATCATCCCATATTGTTATCCGAATTTCATCAAAATCCCTTGTGAGAGCATCCACATCCGGCGTACTTGGCAAGTTATCAAGGTAGGGAATCTTCCTTGAATGAAACGATACTTGGGACTCGTACACTCTTAGTCTAACGGGGATGGAGAATACTCCCTCGTCAAATCAGGTCTTTCATTCTCATCATCCTCATCACCATCCTCACGAGGGAAGGGTGTCGCCTCCGGAATCATCGGCATTGTTGTCATAATCACTGTTCTCTTCCTCACTCTGTGTATCTGCCAGATCCCTATTTAATATGTCGTCTTCGGACAATTGAGTGAGGATCAACTTGCTCGTTTTCACTGCACAAACAATAAAATAATAAGCTACTAAAATTAATAAATACTTTTCATATAGCTGTATCACTACACTTACAAGTCATAATGTGATGACATTCCATGATGGACAGTTTTCTGTTGGTGATGACTCCCGGATGGACCATCATGATCCAACACACCAAAACTAAGCATATTCCAACTGGGCGTGGGTTCATAACTTGTAAAATTTATATCTGGCCGGTATCCCCTGTGGATTATATGAGTGTTAATACAAATTCAATACAATAAAAATATACATCGTAACACAAAGGAAAATTGAATTTTACCACTCGTCTTGTGGATTATGTAAAGTATGAGAGAAATTATTTCCTCGCTGCTCATTCGCCGGTGGTGATAAGTTTAAATCAAGGCAAACCCTTTCATCTGGAACATGTTCGGCAAAAACTGCTCCAGAATAATCACCCGATGACTGGGGGTTATCCCTACTATACGCAACCTCATTATTGGGAACGTCTTCAACCTTGACGTACATTTTCAACATTTTTATTACAAGAAATTTCCAGTATTCATCCGGAGTCCTCAAAAATTCCCTCAAAGTTTCATCATCGTCGATGTTAAACTCAGCGTAACAAGCAACCGTTGCGGAGTGACGGAATACGAATATCTTCAGGTTACTTTAAGGTTCACTGAACGTTTCTACACACTCATTTTATTACATAACAACGATACCAATCTATCGTACTCCATTGTAAGTGGCAATTTAACATGACACTGTGGAGATAAACTATAGCTCACAAAGTTATTCACCACCACAACCTCACCCCCCCTCCCCCTAATATAATGAAACCCTTATTTTTCGCTCTTCAGACATTATGAAAAAATGCTTGAGAATTTAACAAGAAGAAAAGGTTGAACGGGAGTAAGAACATTTTTTGAATGGATTTTCGTAAAATCCTAACGCCTTTAAATAAGGCCATCCTACCTCGGGGGGCTGAATTTTTGAGGTATAGCGCTCTTTTAAAGGGCGCGCGCTCTTTTAAAGGGCGCTATACCCATTTGAATGATTGTTATGTTAGTTAAAACACAGGGGACTTATTGGTGGGCCCACAAAACAGGTATAGCGCACTTTATAACTGCACTATACATATATAGCGCGGTTATTAAAGGCACTATACATATTTGTCATGTCAGCCAAGCATAGCGCGCTTTACACGTGCGTTATACATATATAATGCGGTTTTAAACCCTGTATACTTTAACGGCCAAAACACCATTAAAGTATAGCGCGGTTTAAAACCGCGTTATATATAGAATAGTCACTTTTTTTTTTAAAACACATTTATGTCACACTTGTCCGAAAAGATCACATTTAGGTTCCGGACTCATTGTAGTAGTCGTCAAACTCCCTTTTCAGAGTTATTTTTCCCTCAAAATCCGTAGTACATCCTATATGCTTTACATCATCAACCCCTTTTTATGGTTCTCAAACCGTTTCTGCTAAACATAAGCTTTACACATTCTTCCGACCAAACAATTTCACCTTTCTCACTATGGTACATGTGTTGTAATAGGAAGTATTTTTTTTTTCCACACAACCCGCAATCATTGAATTCCAAGACACTACAGTCCTCTCCGGCACTGATACAAAGAGTTTCTTGGATTCAGAAGACACTCACATTGTCAATAGACTATAATCATTGAATTCCAAGAAACCACATCTTTCAGAAACCACACCATGGTTATCAGATTGGAGTTTACCTTCCCGCGCCAATGCATTGATCTTGATGTTCTAGCCTTGTGCCTCGAATGATAGAAAGTAAGAGCGCTTGTGTCCCTCTCCTATTTAAGATAATTCCAATTCTATTTTAAACCCCTCAGAAGATGCTAACTGAGGTTTCCTGTAGGAAATAACTTATACGGATGTTGTGTTTCTTTGGCACTCCTTATGACATTGTCACACTGCCAAATAGTGCACTTTCATACTCTGCATAGTCCTATGCTCAAACTTCCCCGAGTACATAAGATACAACAAAAAAACATATGTACCGCCTACCTTGGGGATAATTTTGTACACCTCTACAATTCCACCCATATGTAACGCCAACCTTTGAGATGATTTCAAACAAATTTCTTTAAATTTTGACGAGCCAAAATCCAAGCAAGAGCAGCAAGTGCCACTCTCAGAAACGCGGATAGCACGATGTTGGCTTCTCAAAATGAAGAGCCTACCAGATATGTTGCGTGGGCAGATTTTATGAATCCATAAAATAAGAATTAGGCTAAGAGAGTCCAATACTTTGTACATTAAGAAATGATGACAAGGCAACTTAATGGAAAGGGTCAACTGAGGATCCCTTTGACAAGTTTTGGAAGAAGCTACAAGAACCATAAACCCTCGTGCCAATGCCACATTCTACTAACAGAAAGGCATCGTGTGAACCAATGCAACAGCACTCTGAAGGCGTTGGATGCATCTGCCAATGTCAACAAACATTTAACATCAAACTCCAATTTGGCCCTAAAAATTATCATTCCAATGCTAACAATAAGACTATGAAGTGGAAGATAAGAAGCAAATACCAGACAGTTGAACTAAACATTCGATGCAAATCCTAAAACTTGTTCAACACCAGTGGTGTGACAACAAAACATTAGAAAAGATTCAACAAATACTATGCTTCTCCACTTCCCAAAACAGAACAACAGTTACAGCACACCTCCATCAACCACACAAAATAAGATCAACATAGCACCATCATCCCTACTACTAAATTTTAATACCATCACTGTCTTTACAAAAAAGATCTAAAATCACCAACAGAGCTACCACACTTGATCAATTTAAGCACGCTCGCCCCTGATACGCCTAGCGAGCTGAATGTCCTTTGGCATGATGGTTACACGCTTGGCATGAATGGCACATAGATTTGTGTCCTCAAAGAGACCAACCAAGTAAGCCTCAGCAGCCTCCTGCAGAGCCAACACAGCATGACTCTGGAAACGCAGATCAGTCTGAAACCAAAGCAGCCACACAAAGAACCAATCAATCAATAAGTAAACCATTAAAGCTACATCCCAAGACACCTTAGTTAGAACCAAAAACAGATTATAAACCATCAGCATATTTACCTTGAAATCCTGAGCAATTTCACGAACAAGCCTCTGGAATGGGAGCTTCCTGATCAGGAGTTCAGTACTCTTCTGGTACTTACGGATTTCACTGCATAACATATGAAAGTGTAAGTGATCATATGCAAATTGGGCATAAAAAAACTTTTATCTAACACAGCTCCTTAAAATTCAAGGAAACGTGATAATAATATAATACTCCATACAGCTTTATAGGAAACAGTTACGTAAGATGTAACTTACCGAAGAGCAACAGTACCAGGGCGGTATCTGTGAGGCTTCTTCACTCCACCAGTAGTAGGAGCAGACTTACGAGCAGCCTAATTCACGTACCACACAACATTAGCTACCAAACAGAACATATGGTTACAATTTCATATACAAACATTTTAAGGAAAAACAGACCTTAGTGGCGAGTTGCTTCCTAGGGGCCTTTCCTCCAGTAGACTTACGAGCAGTTTGCTTGGTACGAGCCATCTGAAATGCCAAAACCAATAATTTAACATAACTAAAACAAAAGATTCGATTTTTCTATAATAAGTTGAACTATAACACCCAAAAAATATGATCTAGTAACTTAAACTGTACCTAAGAGTTTCTGACAAAATACCAATAATCTCACATAATTACAACGACACAATCAATTTTCACTTATTAACTCTAACCATAACGTGAAAACCAAAGAAATGTTCAACTTTGCTCTAGTAACCTAATTGTGACTAAGAATTTATGACAAAGTACAAAAAATTCACATAATTATGACGGAAGATCTAACTTCCCAATATATTCATGAGATCCAACACTTAGTCAAAAGCCTACCATGAGAGATTATCAGAAACCCTAAACCCTAGAGATTGCAGACAGATCAATCATTCTACAAATAAAATAATACCTAAATCAAATTAACATGTTAATTATAAATGAAATACAAAGAATAATTCAAAAAATAATGGCGCGGAAAAAGAAAGGGAAAACAAAAAAGGAGATAAAAGATAATTTACCTTTTCTTTTTTTTCTCTCTTCTTCTTCCTCTTCTTCTTTCTTTTCTGCCTCTGTGGAGCGTATGCGAAAGGTTCAAAGATTTACAGGTTGATAGCAATATATATTTTTGTGGATGTAGACGATGGATAAGATCGGACGGTTGATATTATTTATCCGTGTGCTTTCTCGGGAGAATATCGAGGGTTATAAAAGGTGGGTGTTGTGTTTTCTCCAGCTCATTGGACGGTTGAGATTCTAAGTTAATGGTTGTTCCTGGATCGAGAGAATTGAATACTTGATTCTTATTGGTTGAAATTGTTAAGTGGTGTTATTTTCCTTGGGTTAAGTGGTGTTTAGTCGGGGTATTTTTGACTTTTACTTTGGGCGGTTAACTCCACAAACAAGAAAATAGGGTTAACGTAATATTTTATCGGTAATAACAGCAAATTAGGGGGGAAGCGTATATTGAATTGCTTCTTCCCTTCAAATTTATGGTGCCTAATGCTGATGTTTGGGTCAATTTACGCGCGGCCTTATATGATTTTTATTATTTATTGACTGCAGTTTATATTATTTTTATCATTCATTCATATTTTAGTTTACCTCGGAAAAAAAAATAAAAGCAAAATGGTGAACGTAAAATATACTACAATGTTATTTTAATCACCACTTTTCTTTATGAATATTTCTTTTTGTCATCACTAGTCATCAATCTAGGAAAGGGGGGAATTGAGTTGTACCCTGCATCATTGAGATGTAATATTCCCAAATGCAATTCCTTCGAGTATTTTATATTATGTTGTAGAATAACATCATTTCCTTTATCCACCTTATGTGTTGGTATCTCTCTACTACTATGTTTAGAAGATTTGCCATTGCACCAGTAAACGCTGTATGTATAAACATATCTTCCAACTCACATTTAAAAGAAAACATCTCACTATGTTTCACAATATCCCTTGCATTTTTACCTCAAACTAGGTGGGGATCTGTATTGAGTGGTTAGCAAAAGAGAGAACTTCCAAATCTATAACACTTGAGAAAACCCTGAGAGACTCAAATGGACAAGAACAAAAACTATTTTCTTGCGTCACAAAATTATTAAAGCAGTCCCCTGCGGCTGCTAAAACACGGAACCTCGCCAGTTTCTGTTCAATCAAAAAAATCGGAAGAGAAGTTGCTCAACAAATGATTAAAAAATTCGATTGCCTACTTCTATATTACAGGATGGTATGAACAAATTAGTACAAATTCCTGTAAAAACTAAAACAAAAACCAAAAGCCCGAGTAACCCTCTTGTATCCAGCAGCGACTGTATCACCAACCAAATGCTCGCTATCATTCTATCAAAGACTAAACAATGAAGAAAACCCCCAATTTCTGCACATGAAATGTGAAAATATTGCTGTAAACCAAGTAAATCCATCACCTAAAAGAATGTCTTTTTACTTCCAGCCCGCACTTGGGTTACCCATGTGTCTTTCTTAATCAAAATGTCGACTGGTAAGTTTCAGGGTCTCTTTACCCATTTTGTGGTGCAATCTTTTGTACATCATAAAGGGAGCGCAGGTTTCACGTTTCAGATGCACAAACGTTTAATCAATTACGATTATTCGAATCGAAAACAATCTGAAACTTGTAGAAGCTTTGCAAGTCGTCGGATAGCTAATTGCACAGTTTCAGAGTTTGGTGAGAATGTATCAGGAAGCTTTGGTAGACAAGCAGGCAAATACTGATGTTCACGTTCCTGCAAGCAAAATAGAGCGAGCACAGCACGGCAGAATATGAATCTGCACAAGAGGAACAAAGCATGTGGTTAATATCCAAGAAGGCTTCCCTAAGGTGACTTGTAACTGAGAATTTACTTGATTGGTACAAACAGAAAATGCTTACCTGAGAATAAGCCGTCTCAGAAATGGATCAGAAAGAACTTGAGCCCAAACCAAATCTAGGCTAGTCGATGTACAGAGGTTTACCTCCCACTCTGCAAATGCAGTTGAGATGATGCCTTCAGCCTCATCAAAACAATCCTGAAGAGCAAATTACCAAGAAAGTTAGACCAGAGTTGCAACTACTCAGTCAAGAAATTTGCGTCACGGTCTTCTTACCATATCCTTATCAGACGAGAGAAGGCCAACCAACTGGCAGAAGGCCTGTAAGGGAGCAGCCAAGAACAAGGTGAACTGACTTCCAGATTGTGTTACATCAGTACCTGAGTTCTTGAATGATGGCCTCAGGGGAGAGAGAAATAAAGCACTTTTTTCTCCTCTTTCTGCCCCATGTAGAACCTGGAGAGCAATTGGTGATGTATCAGCATCGAAACAGTCCTCTTCTAATGATAAATTGAACTTGGGAATAAGTAAGTCATACGTGAAGTGCAATATTTACAACAGTAAATTCCCATAACCCCAATAGATGAGAACAAATAGCCAATCCACACTTATTGACATTTGGTAAGAGGTGCAATTGATTTCTGAGTAGCTAAAAAGCCTGTAAATCATAAAGTGGGGAATACAAGCAATTATAGATTTGGAAAAATTAGACTCCCTTCTTTAACAGCATACCACTTCTAGATGAGTCGGATTCACATAATTCAACATACGCGATCAAGAAAAAAAGCACAGAATTATTGGCCATTCAGAAGTTCAACATGTTATCAGGCACAAAAAGGACTCAATCAGAAGAAGACAATACAATTATTCAAAGGTCTCAGGATATGTAGGGATTTGGAAATCTTAGACTTGTGTAGCTCCGGTAAGGACTCTCCGGATAAGCTAACATGGTAGTGAACGAAACTGAATCTTTGGCTTTTCATCCCTCTGTTCCTGCACTTCCCACTACAATTTATCAATTGATTGTAATTTCTGAAAGCAAAATCACTCCTGGGGAACAGCTAACGCACAATCTGAAGAAGGATAATTCCACTTATTGTCTTATTCTCTTGGGAACAAATGAGAGTAAGCTAGCTTTTTACTGGACAACCACTCCACGGTTTCATAAAGTACGCTGACACAATCTCATTATATGCCTAGTGTGTTTTGTTTGGACAATACGCCAGATTAATCCATAAGAAGCTGCGCTAGTTCAAAGTTTTTCATCATCTGCAATTGCGTCTCATAAGAAGTCAACATGCCAAGATATTTCATCTTTCTTTCTCAAAAGCATTACAAAACAACTAGAATCCAAAACACTTTGGAATCTGTGTCTTACTCAAGGACAGATCATCATGGTTTAATGAGTTAGACACAGTTCTGACAAACCTGCCTTGAATGCATGGCTGTTGTCACTATCAATTATCAGGAATAAAGGTTTTCGTGTGAAAGGGATTAGGTCTCCTGGATAGAGGTTATTTGAACCTGCAAAAATCCAAAAAGTAAACGTTATGTAGTTGGATTAGAACAATTTGAGATAATCATGAACCAATTTATGGACTGCGCATAAATTAAGTTCTAATGGTGTACCTCCACTTCTGCTAGGACCTAAGCACAAACAATTCTCAAAATATTGACCCGTATCTCCATTGGTGTTGATATAATTTTCATGTAAAGCACTCTTCTGTTCATAAGAAGTACGAGAAAGTGCAGTGTTCTTTGAAGATTTTCTAGAACTTGAAGAGCTTTCTGTGTGAGAGGCGGTACTGTGATTTGTATTTCCTGGAAATCAATACAGAATTGAGATTTCTGCCACAATGAGGATATCAAAGCTGTTTCTGTTAAGGGAAAAAAAGAAGGTTGATAACCTGATGCAGAAATATATATTAATACCACACTCTCTGGTGGGAGCTCCTCACACATTGTAGCGACGACCTGCGGGTGCCAGAACAAGACCGACTAAGGATACACACTAAGAGCGTCCAAATGTTATGGAGGAGCGCCATAAAGAATTACTCGGATCCTATGTTATTCCATAATCGATGTAGATATGGGCAGGGTTCAACCATTAATTAGAATGTTATAAATATTGTGGGGTTCAGGTGCAAAGAAATCATCATTAACATCGAGTGTTCAGGCAACATATGGTGGGTGACATAAGCAACAAGAGTACTACTAAGGGATTTCAAATTTTACTCTCCATGTGTAGTATAGTATTACCCATTTGCTTCTATATTCAGTTGTCCAATCAGTTCCCAACACAGGGAACCAAATAACTTAACCAACAAATCAATCATCAAAGATGAGTTTCTCCATTCCCCTTCCCTTAATCAGACGCAGTATTTCATTATATGACTGCTTAGATATAGATTAATCAGAACAGCAACACAGAGTAAACATAACAGAACTCACAGATATCAATAGCGGAACAGAAGGACGGTAAAGAACAGCCTTCTTGGGATTTGGAGGCAAAGCTGGATCCATCATCTCAGCAGCCAAGTTTATATCTATCAGTCCAGAAGTGACAGATTGGTCGGTAACAGCACCATTGTCTCGTGTTTCAACTGGACTTCTTTGATAGAAAGATCCACTGGGTTCCCATTCCAAACATTGCAGCATTCTGTAAGTGTCCAGTGTTAATTCTGCAAATTTGACCTGAAATAAAAGTGAGGAAAGGTTAATTGTTCATTATAACTGAGCAAAATTGAACACTGAAGTATGAGGATGTCGTCGATACCTCACTTTTGTGATAACTTGTCAGAAGTGCATCTCGAAACTTTAGCACCTTCTTAGCATGGAAGCGAGCTACATATGGACGAGATGAAGGATGCGAATCAAAGAGAGCACAATATCGCAGAGGCCTGGCATCTGGAGATGGAGAATCAACTCTTGTAAACCTAACAATTTCTTGCACCACCAGTCTCCACTCTTTGAAGTTAGTACCCTGTGGTGAAATCACTACTAAGGTTAAAGTAGCCGAAGCATCACTTTATTGTTTAACGCAATTGGAAGATGCAAGTGTTCTCCAAGCATAATCAAGTAACTTCAACTTCAAGCAACTTCTACACCAGAGATGCATTGGATATATGAAAAGAAAAAGAAATCAATGGGTAGTTAGTTAAATGCTCAAAACTATACTTATGCAGATAGTTCCAGAACCTATCTCCTCTGTATTCTGTGAAGTGCAAATCATATGATTCCTCAAATGTTCATAAAGTAGACGGGCATAACAAATTTTGCGTTCATGCTCAGAGCTTTTGAAGATAATCTTGCTTTACATATGAACCTTGTTTCTTTAGGAGCATGCAAACCATTTCCATTTTGAATTTGAATTTGAAGTAACGAGCACTACCATCAATAGAGTAGAATACAACTCAACCAAAATTCTTAATGTCTCTCTCTTTATATGTATATTTTTTGTAATGACGGTGGTATCTAGGCCAGCTTGTGCGCACGTCAATTATTCCACAGGGTATCATAATACCAAGTGCTTGCTACCTCCCATCAATACAAGTACCAGATACTGCCCCCAAGGCTTAGGCAGATGGAAATAAATCACCTAGGGGTTGTTTGGTTTGAATACGGCATACTGTATAAGTTATGCTGGGATTGTTTTTTATCCATTGTTTGGTATGTTGTATTAAATATGACAATTGCATAATTTGTAAGAAGAATGTATAAGTTATACCGGTGCTAATTACCCCACCCTATATAAGGTATAAGTTATCCCGATGTTAATTTTAATCCTGAGATAACTTATACCTGGTTTGCTAACCAAACG